>RAQS01000457.1:0-13114 GCA_003698115.1 Aspergillus sp. HF37 | reverse complement strand
GAGGGGGAGGGGGGCAAGACTCACGCATAGTGCGACATGGACTGCAGAACGGCATCATCGAACTCAATGGGGCCGGGAATGAGCAGAGTGGGGTGGGGAGCCTGGGTCGACATGGTGGGCGAGGGTTGTTGAGCAGACTGGGAGTGTGGTTGAGGAGGCTGGCGGGAAAGGGCGGGTTTATAGTCGATATCGTCAGGCTTGCCCGAGTTCCTTTCGGTCGAGAAGGGCGTGTTGAGCTCAGGCAGCGGGAGTTGCTGGTCCAGATGTCTGGAGACCAGGCTCAACCGCTGCGTCGTCTGTTTGGCCGCCAGCTTTCCGATGCGCGGGAAACCCGCGGTTGAAGCAGAAGATTCGGGGATCGCCGGGTGGTGCGAGACGCAGGAGTACGTAGACGCAGTACAGGTTAGACACGTTGTCGTTGGACAAGTCCCGAGCTCAGTCTCTGCTTTATAGCTGACACTCGATCAGTCTCTTTCGGCCGTATGTCGCTGTTGATATCTATCGCTCGACTGTCGGAGCGCGTCGACGGTCGGTACCTGCCGTAGAGTGTGGACTGGTGGACTGGACTGGCTTGTAACAGGGGTGGTCGCAATCTGTATCAGCCAGATGTATGCTCGTGGTCAGGCCGGGGCTCTCCGTGCTGTCACCGTGTTATCTTCATGAATATATCCAATGCTTCGACTCTAGACTGGGTGCAGTCTCTTGTATTCTAGCTCTCCTTCCCAAACAGGCAGGGCTAGGGCTG
Organism: Aspergillus sp. HF37; assembly: GCA_003698115.1. Taxonomy (NCBI): domain Eukaryota; kingdom Fungi; phylum Ascomycota; class Eurotiomycetes; order Eurotiales; family Aspergillaceae; genus Aspergillus; species Aspergillus sp. HF37. Next base: position 12,369 of record RAQS01000457.1, on the reverse strand, counting down.
GCAGGCGGTGAGGCATTCCGCTATGGGCTTCTCTCCGCCCAGATGAAGATGAACTCCTCAACTCCTGCATGATGGCCTCACGTCTGGTCCTGGTCATCGCTGACCTGTTCATTCCCGACAGAGCTTTCGTCAGTGCTGCCTCCGCTACTACGCGTTCCCTACTGATTGCCATTGACCCCTGCAGGACCTCCCCGACAAGGTGCGCGCCTCCGCCTGTAGTTCCCAGCTATCGTTGACCTCCCTCCCATAGTTCCGGAAACTCTTGACCCCCGGCAAGATCGGCCAGGTCCTCTGTCTAGGCAACCTCACCGACCGCGACACCTTCGAGTTCCTGCGCCAGGTCGCCCCGGACCTGCAGCTTGTGAAGGGCGACTTCGACGTCGACTCGCCCAACCTACCGCTGTCCAAGGTCGTCACCCACGGCAGTCTCCGCATCGGCTTCACCCATGGCCACACCATCGTGCCGCCCGGCGACGCCGACGCTCTCCTGATCGCGGCCCGCCAGATGGACGTGGACATCCTGCTGTGGGGCGGGACGCATCGCTTCGAGGCGTTTGAGGCGGAGGGCCGGTTCTTCATCAACCCGGGCAGTGCGACCGGTGCCGTGAGCGCGGGATTCTGGCCGGAGGGAGAGGAGCCGACGCCGAGTTTCTGCTTGATGGATGTGAGTTTTGCTGCTGCCTAGGAGCTGGGCTGGATGCTAATCCCAGCAGATCCAGGGAGATGTGCTGGTGCTGTATGTCTACCAGCTGAAGCCGGATGCCAATGGGTTGGAGAGCGTCGAGGTCGAGAAGATGTCGTTCCGCAAGAATAATGTGGCAGCATCATGAGGAAGGAGCGTATGTAGATATCTGTCTTGATTTGATACCAGGCACAGCACGGCTACGATGTTATGTCGGCGTTGGGTTAATTGGGATCCATGGGTATATTGTTACTCGTACAGTCTGTAGTTGCAATGTAAGAATATGCGAACAACTTGCAGCATTTATTTGACGTAGTGCTTCTCCCTGTGCTTCACTCTGTTTGCTCGGAACTTGTGTTCTCCCGAGATCCCACTCTCCGCCAAACTCCAACTCTCTCTGCTCTCCCACCACCACGCCCGGCATGGCTACTGATGAGAAAGAAGTGAAGGATGAGCATCCAGAGACTCACGAGGAGGGCGGGGATGACGAGGTATGTTTTACTCTGTTGTGTTGGTGGTCCTGCTTGCGCTTGAAGCCAGTGAAGCCAGTCTCGTTGCACCCATTACATCCTCACATATTACTGTCCCTGTCGTGACTGAAGCTGACTCGTCCAGGAGGAAATCGCCGCGATGAAGAAACGCGTCGCCCAGATGGAGTCAGAGGCTGCGCGACTTCGCGAGATGCAGGCGTCGGTGGACCAGCAGTTCGAGAACCTGCAGGAGAAGAAGGAGGACATCGATGCGCGCAGCGTGTTCGTCGGCAATGTCGACTACGGCGCGTCGCCCGAGGAGATCCAGGCGCATTTCCAGAGCTGCGGCTCGATCAACCGGGTGACCATTCTGCTGGACAAGTTCACGGGGCAGCCCAAGGGGTATGGTTCCGGGTTTCCGGTATGCTACGGGAGACGCATGCTGATTCTACAGATACGCATATGTCGAATTCGCAGAGCCCAGTCTCGTTCCCCAGGCGCTGGTGTTGAACGAGAGCGTCTTCCGCGGTCGGAACCTGAAGGTGGTCCCCAAGCGCACGAACCTGCCCGGCATGAACAGAGGCCGCGGACGAGGAGGATTCCGGGGGCGTGGACATGGCCGTGGAGGGATTCCTCGAGGGGGGTATCGAGGCGGCTACCGGGGTCGGGGTCGCGGGTATGCGCCGTATTAGGGGCAGAAAAGGCGGGAGTTCTGGTGTATTAATAGCAGAGAGACATGGATGGTATTATATACATAATAATTATGTGTTTAGGAAGTTGGAGTATGCTTTACGACAATACGGTAGGAGAGTACGGCAGGTGAAAGGCCTTATACAGGGTTAGTATGCAGACAGTACGGGAGAAGACTAAGCAGCAACAACAACGAGCGGGGACGGACAGGCAGACAAGACTTCCTCACTCTCTCTTCTCTCTTTCTTGCACTACCCTGGGAGACATCCTCCGTTCTCTGCTTATTCTGTATTGTCTACTCTACCCGGCCAGCGCCCTATCTTTCTTTCTCTCTCGCACAGCCTCAGCCTCTCTCCCGCGCTCCGCCTCCTCCAACCAATCCTGCTTTCGTCAATCATCCAACTTCCTCTAGTTACTTCTTCTTCCTCCTAACCACCACCCTCCTATTCTCCGCAATCCGCTCTCCGCCTCCCAGGTCTCCATCCTGTCCCTTCTTTCATCGCCGTCTGGCCGGGCTGTCGTTTTATCCCTGGTGGATGACCTCACCGCGCTTTCGTGGAGGCTTGTCCGATCGCTGTTGCTGAAGCACCCCGTCCAGCATGGCTTCCAACGTGCCCCCGTACGTCTCTACTGCATCCTCCGCTGCCCGATCATCATGCTAACCGATCGTCTTTCAGTCAGCCGAATCTCAGGCTCACCAGTAAGACTCATCGACCATCGACTCGTCGACTCATCGCCCATGCGGCGGGTCCCTGCGGGATGTCCCTGGCTGACTCCATATCCTACAGTTATCGCTGCAGACGGGCTGCTCAAACGCGATGTTTTCCGTATGATGCGCATCGCTTCCTCTCCTTCCGATCTGGCGCTAATGTCGATCATGGTGCAGGCTTCCCGGACCCCTTCGCTGTGGCCACCGTCGGTGGTGAACAAACCCACACCACCTCGGTCATCAAGAAAACCCTGAATCCGTACTGGAATGAGATATTCGACCTGTATGCCCTCTCGGCTCGATCGGTCTGCAGACTTTGCTGATGATCTGTCCAGGAAGGTCAACGAAGACAGCATCCTCGCGATCCAGATATTCGACCAGAAGAAGTTTAAGAAGAAGGACCAAGGCTTCCTGGGCGTCATCAACGTGCGCGTTGGGGATGTGGTCGATTTGCAGATGGGCAGTGATGGTGTGTTCGATGTCGTTCGTCTGCTTATGCGCCCGGCTAACGTGCCGTGCCCTAGAAATGCTCACCAGGGACCTCAAGAAGTCGAACGACAATCTCGCCGTCCACGGAAAGCTGATCATCAATCTGTCGACGAATCTTACCGCTCCGAACCAGAACCAACAAAGCAGCCTCCAGCGCTCGCAGGTGCAGTCCTCCACTTCTAGTGGCCTCGTCCCGCAGGTTACCCCGAGTCCGCGTCCCCAGGCCAGCCCCGGTTATGCCGATCCTTCTGCTGCTGCATCGAACCCGTCCCTTCATCCTCAGCGGGCCCCGTCCGCGCCCAGGCCTAACAGCACGGTCGCTCCCGTCGACGGAGCAACCCCCGCCCAACCCAATGGCCACACCTCTCGCGCCAACCTGAGTTCTTTTGAAGATAGCCAAGGCAGGCTTCCGGCCGGTTGGGAGCGTCGTGAGGATAACCTGGGACGGACCTACTATGTCGATCACAACACCCGCACCACCACCTGGACCAGGCCGTCGGCCAACTACAATGAGCACGCGCAGCGCAGCCAGCGTGAGGCTAATATGCAATTGGAGCGACGGGCGCACCAGAGCCGAATGTTACCGGAGGATCGGACGGGTGCCAGTTCACCGAATCTGCCGGAAAATCATGAGCAACAACCCCAAACCCCGCCGTCGGGCGGCGGCGCCAACGCTGTCTCCATGATGGCCACGGGAGCCACCACGTCTGGCACTGGTGAGCTTCCCCCCGGGTGGGAGCAGCGGGCCACGCCGGAGGGGCGGCCGTACTTTGTCGATCACAACACCCGGACTACGACCTGGGTCGATCCCCGCCGGCAGCAGTATATCCGCATGTACGGACAGAACGCAAATGGCAACAACACGACGATTCAACAGCAGCCGGTGTCGCAGCTCGGGCCGTTGCCCAGCGGCTGGGAGATGCGCCTGACCAACACCGCTCGCGTGTATTTCGTGGACCACAACACCAAGACGACGACATGGGACGATCCCCGTCTGCCGTCGTCCTTGGACCAGGGCGTTCCGCAGTACAAGCGCGACTTTAGGCGCAAGCTGATCTATTTCCGATCCCAGCCGGCATTGCGCATCATGTCCGGCCAGTGCCATGTCAAGGTGCGTAGGAACAACATCTTCGAGGATTCGTACGCCGAGATCATGCGGCAGAGCGCGTCGGATCTGAAGAAGCGGTTGATGATCAAATTCGACGGTGAAGACGGCCTCGACTATGGTGGTCTTTCTCGGTATGCACCTTGCCTGCATTTTGATGAATGTCTGGCTAATTGTACAGCGAATTCTTCTTCCTTCTCTCGCATGAAATGTTCAACCCCTTCTACTGTCTCTTTGAATATTCCGCCTACGATAATTATACCCTGCAGCCCAATCCTCACTCTGGCGTTAACCCCGAGCATTTGAACTATTTCAAATTTATTGGCCGTGTTGTCGGCCTGGCCATCTTCCACCGCCGCTTCCTCGATTCGTTCTTCATCGGGGCGTTCTACAAGATGATGCTCCGGAAGAGGGTTACGCTTCATGACATGGAGGGTGTTGATGAGGATTTGCACCGCAATCTGGCGTGGACCCTGTATGTGTAGTGATCTTTGGGGGTTTGTGTGACGTGCTGACCTGTCAGGGAAAATGACATCGACGGGATTCTCGAGCTCACGTTTGCGGTTGACGACGAAAAGTTTGGGGAGCATCGCACAATAGATTTGATACCCGGTGGCCGGGACATTCCGGTCACTAACGAGAACAAGGGGCAATACGTTGAGTAAGTGAGGCGTGGACAGTGTTTTGCTAGGCTAACGTTTCCAGACTGGTGACGGAGTGGAAGATCTCAAGGCGCGTCGAGGAACAGTTTGACGCGTTCATGTCGGGCTTCAACGAGCTGATCCCGGCCGATTTGGTCAACGTGTTTGACGAGCGCGAGCTGGAGCTGTTGGTCGGTGGTATTGCGGACATCGACGTAGACGATTGGAAGAAGCACACGGACTACCGCGGGTACCAGGAGCAGGACGAGGTGGTCCAGAACTTCTGGAAGATTGTGCGCACATGGGATGCGGAGCAGAAGTCGCGCCTGCTGCAGTTCACGACGGGCACGTCGCGGATTCCGGTCAACGGATTCAAGGATCTCCAGGGCTCGGATGGGCCTAGGCGATTCACGGTTGAGAAGTCGGGGGATCCGGCGGCGCTGCCCAAGTCTCATACATGGTATGGCCTGTCGAGGGATATTTATAGACATTGCTAACGTCTGCAGCTTTAATCGCCTGGACCTTCCGCCGTACAAGACGCATGATGCTCTTGAGAACAAGCTCTCGATCGCGGTGGAGGAGACGCTGGGTTTTGGACAGGAGTAGTGTCGAGAAAGATGGATGGTTATTGGCGGGATAAGCATACGATCGTTTATTTCCTTTGCGTTATGTTTTGTAGGGACGTTGTATATATTTTGTATTATCTGTCAGGCCAACGATTAAGTTGACAGCTGAGTAGTCAGATATATGTCGTAGGGTATCTCCCGATAGATATACAAGCTATACATATATATATACAAGACCGGCTACACCCCAAACCGCCGACGAACAAACCGCCTGGACCGCAGATACACCAACGGCAAGGATGCCCTGGACTTCCAGAGCGCAAGCACCACGGCCGCCATCGCGCCGGACGCCAGGAGTAGATTCTGGACGGCGCTACTGTCGGACAACGGGAGGAGTCGAGAGGGCGAGGCCTGAGACAATTAGCAAAGCAGCCTTCAACCGGCTCACGAAGGGGAAGGGGGGGTAAAAGACATACCGTCTCCCCGGAGCTACAATCGACCGCCCTCGAAAACCCCAGCGCCTTGCCCTGGCCATCCACAGCGGCCACGCGGAGAAGACAGTCACCGTCGGCGTCCCCTTCTCCTCCTCCCTTGAGAATAGAATCCTCAGGGATATCCAGACGGGTCTCGAAGCCCGATCTGGGGAAATAGCGCACGTCCGCGAACTCGTCGTCGTCCTCCTCCTTCTCCTCCGCAGGAGAGGTGGCCATGGCAATCCGACGCTGCAGAACCCATCCGTCGACCACGGTAGCCCCATTCCAGGTCACATACACGCTCCTATTCTTCCAGTCGACGGCGATGTCGGGCGGGTAGCTCGAGGGCAGACCGACCCAGCTGCGGACTTTCTGGACACGGTATGACTTGACCCAACCGAACCAGAAGAACATGGAGGGGCCGTAGTGTGTGTCGCAGAGGAGCTGGACCTCATCGCCGGTGGTGCCGCTGGCAGAGGGCACCGCGAACTCCGAAAACGACGACGCCTTCCCCCAGCCGACAAACACGTTCCCGGACTCCGGGAGCACCTGCAGGTTGCCCTGGGAATGGGAGGAGAAGGAGCCCGGGGCGTGGAAGGCGTGCAGGACGGAGACGGTCATGTTGGCCAGGTCGAGGGCGAGGAGGAGGCCAGTGGAGTGGTGTGCGGAGCGGGTGTGTTCGTTGGCGCCGTTGTCGAGGAGGGACAGGACGACTATATTAGGGTCGGGGGAAGCGTGGGGGGAAAACGGGACCAGATGCCAGCGGGCGTCATGCTGCCAGGTAAACGAGGTGGCTTTCCCGCCAGACAGATCGGTGAACATGTTCCTCTTCCCGCCGAGGATCCAGCGGATGGCGCCGTCGGGCGCGATGCAGGTGACCGAGTGCAGGTAGCGCGACGAGACGAGGTAGGATCCGTCGTGTGGGTGCTTGTCGATGCTGTTGATGTGGAAGTAGTCGTAGGCGTCGGAGGCCGTGGGTGTCGCGGCGGATTTCGAGCCGACGGAGAACAGGGTGTCGTTGGCGCCGTAGTGGTCGCGCGCGCGCCATTCGAACAGCAGCGCGCCGCTCGCAATGTCGATCTCCTGGAACAGCCCGTCGTACACCCAGCCGTCGGCGGCGCGCCCGACAGCGGTCAGGTCCATCTGCGTGATCTCGTAGATGCTCATCAGCGCGGTGTCGTCGGGGGTGATTTTGAACTCGTGCACGTCGCCTTTGAGGCCGTTGGCGGCGGAGACGATGTGCGCGACCTCGTAGGAGGAGTTTAGCTGGAGAGGTAAGCAAGATCCCGACAAACGAATGTGCCTCGACAGCGACAGACCATATAGTAAGAACCCTCCCCCCGAGTCCCATCATCCTCGCCGACCCAGAACGTCAAAAAGTCCTCGCCGCGAAACCGCTGCACATTCAGATCCATGACCATGCCGAAGCGCGACTCGATCCAGACCAGCTCGCCGCGGGTGTCATAGATCAGCGGCCCGGGCTCGGGGTAGAAGCGGCCGCGCGGGCTGAGGAGCACATAGCCGGGCTCGCAGCGCGGGTCCCAGCGCACGGCGCTGAGCTCGGGGGCTTTGGGGGCGAAGGATTTGAAGTCGAGGGTGGGGTGGGCGCCGAAGATGCCCACGTCGTACCAGAACTGGTGCCAGGAGGCGCGCGAAGAGGCTGCGCACAGCAGCGGCAGGAGGATAAGCGCCGCTGCTAGCATGGCCGGGTCTATCGCGAGAAAAGGGGGGGAGCTGGCGGAGGGACTGTCTGCATTGCGGGAGGACTGGAGTTAAGGTTGAGTTGAGGGTGAGTTGAGGGTGAGTTGAGGGTGAGTTTGCAGGGGCGCGGGCAAGGATGGTCTGTCGCCTCTCCCGCCTCTCTCGCCGCTGTGCACAGCCCGTGCCTTGCAGGGAAAGTAGACGGTTGGGTGGATCGGGCGGCGCTGGCCTGTGAGAGGGACGCGTGCTAGTCTCCACAGTCACTTTGTTTTCTGATGGAGTATGTATCTACCCTGTACTAGTTTGTTGTTGATGTTCTGGTGGTGGTTAGGGCTGGAGGGGGGCTCCTTCATCCGTGGAACGAGAGACGGAATGTTCTGCGGAGGTTTCGTGGCAGGAGTCGATCGCTGATTGGGATTTGCCTGGTTCAGAGTATGGATACAACTACAGTGTATGAGACAGAGTATAGATGATAGAGTACAGCATCACTTGTTGTTGCGTTGTACTCCTTCCGCTGTTGCCCGGGTCTGGGATTGTGTTACGGGAATAAATACAAAAGTTGGAGGAGTACTGTCGGCGTACTTGGGATATCGACCATGACGGGGTTACTTCAAAAAAACACGCATACAGCACATCAATTGATGCCATTTGAAGTATCTTGCAACAAGTGTAGCCGAAAAACCATAACAGCCAGCCATAACCGAATACAACATGCCTGACGTGTCTCGTACACAGAGAGATAAGAGAAATAGTAGTAACAAGAATCTAATCCCCAACTTTCCCCATACATCTATCGTGTTTGACTCGGCCGTCGACCGTGTCCCTTCTCGTTGGTCGGACTGCTCCGAGGACTGTCGAAGCTCACATGTTTCTCGTCGTCGTCCCCTGCCAGCGGTACCATCCGAGATGACGCGAATCCGTTGTTCTCCTTCATGCTCCCTCGCCTTAGAGGCTTCGCTAGCGGTCCCGTGTGCTGGGCGCCTGCCAGCTCCGGATTAGCCTTCGGATCCGTAGTCGCCCCCGCCGATGCCGTGTCCTCGTCGTCTTCCACGTTGACATGATCCAGGTCTCGGTCATGGTCTCCCGCTTCAGACGAGCGGGGACTGGGGCCTTCCGAATCCACTGCCACCTCGTAGTCGTCGTCATCGCTCACCAGGCTCGGCGCTTGGTTCAACTCGATGGTGTTTGGGCTGAGGTTTACTGAAGGATATCCCCCGTCGGCTTCCTGCCCTTCATCAGACTGGGTCGGGCCGGATAACGCGGCGTATGGTGATGTGTACGATCCATTCTGCGATTGCGCCAGCGCCCTCAAAGGATGAGGTTCGTGATGGTCCTTGCCACGTCCTTTACGGCTGTCGGGCCGCTGTTGCGCGGTTTGTGACACCGTCGTCCGCATTGGTTGCCTTCCACCACGAGCACCTAGCGGCTGCCCGTCGCTCACACCCGCTGGAGGCTGCGTCGTGTCGTCATCGGACTCCCCCTCAGAGGAATACGCCTCGAAATCAACGTCGGTCTTGGCATCTCCAACTAGCTGGCCGAGGTCCATACCGACTCCTTTCACCTGCATCAACGACGACAGATGAGGAGTCTCTGGCGACGCTGTGAACGGTTGACGTGAGGCCTTCTCCGCTCCTGATGGGCTCGAGCCCGTCCGCCGCGAGCCCGCCAGAAAACGAGGTGTTTCCACCGCCGACGACTGCTCCGTCTCAGGCGACTTCTGCGGCGTTGCCGAGTCCTTAAAAGTCTCATGTGAGGAACCGCGGCTTGGGGAAGATTCAATCGCATGCGCCGATCGCACCAGCGGATGGACATAGCCACTGGCATCGTTCGACACTGGTTTGCCCCCGACCACAGAGCCAGCCTCATCCACCTCAACCGGTTCACCCGACGCTACAGCAGCCGCATCGTGGCTCGCAAAGTTGCGATTATGCGCGATCCGACAATGGTTGATGAAACCCTGTGTGCTGGAAAAGTTGTCTCTCCGGCAATCTAGACAGATCAGCTTGACCAGGACGCCGTCCGACTTTCGACGGATAAGCATCGGCCCTGACTTCTCCTTCGGTGGAGGATACCCATTTGGTAGAGACTGCAGCCTCAAACCGCCGGAGCCCCGTCGTGGTCGATCACCGCCATCGCCTGGGTTGGCACGAGTCGTACGACCCCCAATCAGAGGCGGTCCAGTGCCGGCTGTCAACGGTGGGCCTGCATCAGACACACCGCCATCGAAGCGCGCATCAGGGATTAACCATCTGGAATAATGACGCGTGTAGGCCCCATCGGTGACGCCCCACGGAGCCGGGGAGAGCGGCGCTGGTCCGTTTCCAGGAGGCAGCACCGGCGGCCCCGTGCCATCGCTCACCGACTGGGAAACCCCAGCGACAGCCGAACCCGGATAGGGAATCTCAGCGCATCGACGCAGTTGCTCCAGTGCTACCTGGCATTTCGCCATCTCCTGGTCGATAAGCCGTAGTTCATTGTGCTTCAGCAACACTTCCAGGCTCAGTTGCGACTCGAGTGTCTCTCGCAGCTTTGACACGCCTGACGTCTTCGGCGTAGCAGGACGATCGGCGGTCGCCGGCGCGGTCGGGGACGAGTTGTTTACGGTCGGAGAACCTTGGTTGACGCCGGTTGAATGCTCGGCTTCAGCGTGCAGACGCGGCTTGGTTGCGACAGGAGCATCCTGAGGCGACACGGAATCGCAGGATTCGGAACGCTTGCGCTTCAGCTGGGGTGTCGCGGGGTTGGTGCGACCCTGGGAAGCACAGGGAGGCGAGGTCGCAAGCATTTTGAGGTCCTCCGCGATTACCTTGTTCCCTCCAAGCCCAGAGCACCAAGGAAGGAGCCGAAACATGCCATACGAGAGGAGCGGGATCGCAGCAAGGTCAGTCAGTCACAAGGGTCGACTCGATGACACCGATGAGGCGGAAATAGGTTAATAATTCCACAAGGTCGATAGTACGCAGCGGTGCATGAGAGGGCGGATAGAAGAGAACCAATAAGGAGTGGACGTCGTTGCGACAAGGCAGAGCGAGAGATGGACAGCGACCGTAGAGGTAGATGAGGAGAGAGGCGAATGTTGTGAAGAGGATAAGAAAGCGACGACAACAACAACAGGCAGCTAACAAGACAGCGACAAGTTCAAGTTGGGGCGATCGGGAATGGGGCGCGATCGAGAACCGGATCCACGGCTATTTTGGGAGTGGATGGGGGGATAGTGGCGTAATCTATTAATAATGCAGAACAGAAGTAAACAGGAGAGAGACAAGATGGTCCAGCCAGGGACTAGGAGGAATAGGAGTAGGGAGGAGGAGAGGAGGAGAAGAGGAAGAGGAACGATGGAGAAGAGGAAGAAGAGAGAGAGGGAGAGAATAGAAAGGGAGAGAAGGCGAAAGAAGGGAGAGAGGAGGAGGACAGCAAGCAGGACAAGCAGGACAAGCAGGACAAGCGGACAAGCAGACAGGCAGAGGGAGAAGAAAGGGACCACGCAGGCAGCCGGAAACCAGGCAGATCACAGAGAGCTGAGTCAGAGGAGCCAGAATGTGGTCTGTGCGCGCATGGCTGAGTCAGACGACAATGCATTGGCTAGTTAGTTATGCTATGCCATGTCCATGAATCTCCCCCGCCGCTGCAGCCACGCCACTACAGAGTATATACGCTGCTGCATGCCGGCCCAAGCATTGCCCAGTCTGTCTATCCGCCAATGCCCAACAATTGCTTAGCCCACCCTTTGCGCCGGAAACGAAGTACAGTACAGCAAGCTTACTAGTAAAACACCCCCATGCCCATGCCATCACCACACCTAGTTAAACCCTTCCCGGATCCGCAGCCCAAAGTTCACCACCACCGCCGCCAGCAGCGCCAGCGCCAGCACCGTCGGCCCAAAGCGATCATCGATTCCCGTCTGTCCCTGCTGCCGGATACTCGCCGCCCGCCAATGGAACGTCACCAGCGCATACACCATCGTTGCCATCGCGATCAGCGTGAACAGGCCCGCCGAGATGCGTCCGACGCGGTCGCCGAAGTTCAGCAGCCCGACCGCCAGGCCGCCCAGGATGACGGTGAAGTTCAGCCATGACAGGAACGTGCGCTCGTTGGCGAAGAAGACTTTCGGCTCGACTCGGGTCGGGAGGGCGATGCGTTTACCTGGGTATCGGTCAGGATCTGGCTAGGTGTGGTGGGTGGCGCACAGCAAGCCAAACCAAACGGGACAGACAGTACAGACCTGGAGAGGTTTGAAGAAGGGGCTGGCTCGACATTTTGACTGTGTGTGTGTGTGTCGGTGTGTGGGAGCAGTGTGCAGCTAGGGTCGACCGGCGAATGAAGAAAGCTGCAGTCACGATATAAACAGGCCAATAAGGCAGGAAAGGGGCCTGTTTTGACGAGCGGGCTTGGATCGCGATGGGCTGGACGCCATGCAGCCGCTGCCATACCGGCCCTACCTAATTCCACGCCGAGCCATGACGTCGATCGCCCGATCTGGGCTAGCGCGGTGGCGGTGTGTATTGCCCCACACCGCCTGTGTTGCCTGAGGTGTCTGTAATATTAGGTAATATCGATTCCCTGCCAAGCCGCCATGATGCCACCAAAACAAACAGCCAGTCGACAGCGACAGACACCTCTCTTCTCACTCATAACCAATTGACCTGTTGGACGATACACATACACACAATGGCTGTCGAGACACCCGCTCCTACTCCGGTACACTCCTACTCCATGCCATTCACTGCCAGTCCGCTAACCCATTGCTACCTGACCCATAGCCCGTCCCAGTCTCCGATCTCACCAAGATCGCGACGGAGGTATGCTGCCTGCCTGCCTGCCTGCCTGCCTGCCTGCCTGCCTG
>RAQS01000456.1:0-13239 GCA_003698115.1 Aspergillus sp. HF37 | reverse complement strand
CTCTCAACCCTCCAAACAACCCACCCCCTCTTCACCTCCTACCTCCGCATCCGCTCTCTCGCCAAGTCCCCCCAGAACCCCGAGCTGCAGCAGGCCCGCACCGAGCTCGAAACCACCCTCACAGACCTCAGCGCGGACCTGGACGATCTGGTCGAGAGTGTGCGCGCTATCGAGACCGATCCATACCGGTATGGCCTGGAGCTGGAGGAGGTCTCGAGACGGCGGAAGCTGGTGGATGACGTCGGGAGGGAGATTGAGGGGATGAGGGGGGAGTTGACGAGGGCTGTTTCTACGGCGGAGGCTGGGGGAGCTGGCACCGCCGGGGGTGGGTTACCGAGTCCGGCGGATTTCGAGACGGGGGATGATGACGAGGGGACTGGGGCTGGGGACGACTACTACGCCCAGATGGAGCAGCAACGCCAGGTCGACCTGATGCATGAGCAGGATGAGCAGCTTGACGGGGTGTTTCGGACTGTTGGGAATCTGCGACAGCAGGCGAATGATATGGGCCGCGAGCTGGAGGATCAGACGGGGATGATTGGCGAGGTTGATACCCTGGCTGACCGGGTCGGGGGCAAGCTGCAGAACGGGGTGTCCAAGATGAGGCATATTGTCCGGAGGAATGAAGGTGAGCTCCTACACGACGGTACAGTTTTATCTGGCATCGACTGATGAACTAGATACAATGTCCTCCTTCTGTATAGCAGCGCTCATTTTCGTGCTGGTGCTATTATTAATACTGGTCATTGTGCTGTGATAACATGCACTCAGGATTGGCATGGAGTTGGGCGTCTGGATCAACTAGCTCGGGCCTTCTTGTTAGGACGGGACGCTTCGTCGTCGGAGCCCTCGTCGTCGTCCATCTCATCCTCGTCCATGTCCTCAATGTCATCCAGCTCGTCGGCGATCTCGAACGATTGCACTGCCGGGTCAGCTAGTCGCATACCGCATAACCCGAAGAGACATACCATAGTATTTGAGCGCGCCAGGCCAGAGATCCTCGGCGAGTGCAATCGCAAGCTCTTCGCCGTCCGGGAAGATCTCAATGTCATCCAGGTCATCCTCGTCGAGTTCATAATCATCATCGTCCTCCTCCTCACCGCTATCGCCGTCGTCGACCTTCTCGCCCTTGACAACCTTGGCCCAGCGGTCGTCGCTCTCCTTGGTAGCCTCCTTGGACTGCTCGGCGGAGACGTCCCGTCCACGGTAGCCGAAGAACGCGAAGAAGCTGACACCGGCAGGGCTTTGAGCACCAAGGCCCTCCTCCTCGTCGTCGCCCTCGTCCTCGCCCTTCATGCCATCGCTCTCAATCTCCTCCACCTTCTTCACGAGCGTCTCAAACTCGGACAGCTTCTTCCGGTCACCACCACCCTGCTTCTTCTCCGCCTCGGCCAGGTCACATGCAGTACCAAGCAGACCCTTGGTGAGATCCATATCCTTCTTCCAGTTGATGCGCACCGGCTCGGAAACCAGGCCCTCCCAGGTCCTGCGCTTCCCCTTGGCCGTCTTGGTCACCTGCTTGCGCCAGTAGAAGTCCTTGACGAGCGTCTCATTTTCGAAAAACGGATTCTCCTCGCCCGTCCTGAACTCGAACGTAAACCGGATGCTGCGCGGCTCGCCCTGGCCCTTCTCGTCGACCTCAAACCGCTCCACCTTGAGGTTCTTCAGGCACGATCCCAGAACCCCGGCGTCCGTCGGCAGAATGTACTCGTCGATCTCACTCGGCGCGTTCGAGAACACCCGGATCCAGAAATCGTCCGCGACCTCGGGCGCCGTGATGATTTCGTTGCGCTTCTCGAACAGCGGGCGGAAGACCGGGACCGACTTGCGCACTGCACCGTATATATAAGTTAGCGACTAGTCGCATCCATCAAACGATTACCCAAAATGGAAAAATCACTCACGCTGCTCAACCTCGGCCCTCGTAAACTCCTCCTCGGCGCGCGCGATCTTCTTCGCAACCGCCTTGGGAACGGAAGGGAGCTCGATGCGGTCCTCGAGCGACTTCTCTGTGCCAGACATGGTTATTTGGGCTTGTGTCTCGAGGGATTGGATTGGGAGGAATGTATGTGTGGGAAGTGGAAAACAGAGAAAAAAAAGAAAAAGCGGCGTGCAGGGGGGGGTAGGAACTCTGGGCGGTCGCTTGGGTAAATCGATTCCAGGAAAAAGTTTACTTCCGGCGGTTCGCGTCGCGGCGGTGAAAGAAATCACGTGGTTGCAGTGCTTACTTACTGGTTGCGATCAAATCCACGATTGGCGGGCTCTGTGGTTGATGGGCTGCAATTCTGTGTCACAGGAAATCAATATGTTGCTTGCTCCTGAATCTCAATTCAATAGACCGGACTCGACTGCCCAGCACATCTCTCCAGTATTAGCTAGCTATCTATTCCTAGTATCCTCGGGCGTCAATGCACTGCAGCCCGGGATCATGAAAACAACAGGGGAATATGGGTGACATAAATCAGATCAAATCTCAGGACAACTTTTGGTGACCGTCAGCCAGGCCACACTGGTTCATGCATTCGTGACATCCGATTCCCGCCCAATACATCAATCAATCAATCAATCAAACCATTAGGGACTTTTTCGCGGTTGGCCTCTTCCAAGCCAGCTGCTTCATCCAAGATGAAATCCTTCCCAAACCCAGGCCTGTTCGCCAATAATGCAAATTTCCGTGACAAGGCAACCTGGCTCGACTGCCCTCTCCCGATTGGGGCTCCTCCATGGCCGGTAAGTGCACGGAGGGCCCTCAATCCGACTGTCAGGAACGAAGGTCGTAACTCATAGCATCCAATCCAGCCCGTTGGCCTCCTCCTCGATCGGGAACACCTCTCGTGCGTATTCTTCCATGTCTCTCCAGCCTTCCCACAGATCTCGGGCCTCGTCCGTAACCCGCTGCGAAATGACGCCGCCAGGACCCTGCATCATGCCGGCTCCCGCTCCCTTGCCATTTGCGGGGCCAAGTCCCTTTGGCGACCCGGCTGCTGCGCGTGAAAACTCGGGTTGTGGGAAGTAAGGAGCGTCGCACTGCCCAAAGACCACTTCTATCCCGTCGAGCTGTTCTCGGTAGCCTGGAGGAATATTGACCTTGATCTCGATCTTCGGCACGCGGACGTAGTAGCACGGACGATTTAATGCGCGGGAGAACGCGGCGCAGACCTGATTTGGTGATAGTGTTTCGAATGCGAGTGCAATCCTGTAGGCCGGTTAACACATTGCTCCTCTCACATCAAGACGCTAACTCACCGATGGCCGTTCCACCTCTTTGGGCCGTCCTTGAAGATCTGCAGAAGCGCAGGGCCAACGTCATGCTCCGCATCTAACCAGGGCAGCGGGATATCCGGGTGGAATGGTGCGTGCCATTCGAAGCTCCCGTCAGACATGAGTTCCATCTGGAAGAGAGGGTACGGGAGGCTTGTGAAGTTGTTGTTGTAGATGCCCGCATAGACAAACGTCGACGGCAAGCCCAATTGCCGGACGTAGTTCTCGACGGTGAACTTGGGCGCCCACAGGGGTACAGGAGGCCATGGACCGTGGACGGAGTGGTCTGGCATACTGCTGTAAACGAAGTGTTTGACCGTTCCCGCCCGCTTCGCGGCATCGGCTAGGTCCCGGCCGATGGCAACCTCGTCTCCGGCCTGTGATGTCGTGTTGATGAAGGCGAGGTTGGCCCCTTTGAACAGCGTATCCATCAAAGCGTCATTGCCAAGTAATGGGCCCTGGAACAGGGTCACGTTGGGAAGGCCCTGAAGCTCTTGCGCGATAATCCCTTTCAGCGAATGAACCTGGGCCCGGACTATGTGACCCACCGCCGAAGCGACGCGGATAAGGGACGCGGCTTGCCGGCCAGTGGCATTGACCACGGCAATCGTCTTCTTTGGCTGTGTCATCCGTGGTGTTGCTGAAGGGTGTCACCGGAGGTGAGCAGGTCCGAGGGGATGCGGGGAAGAGGAGGGACGGCGCGGTGACACGATCGGTCGAGGGAATTCGGTCTGGAGTCGGATGTCAAGCGTCGGGCTAGACAATTAGGTCCAAGACGCCCGAGGGCAGAATTCGCTCGAAGGTAAAAGCAGTGGGGGGCGGAGAGCCAAGGGGGAAGAAATAGTCGAACGAAGATGTAGGTGGACTAGCGGCCAGACCATGTACCACTAGATAATTGGACAGGTCGAATGGTGCAATGAGATGTCGAGAATGGCGCAGAAGACAAAGCAACCTCTCTTGTCGTCCAAGGAGGAGGCGGGGACAGGACTTATGAGAGGACTGAATGTCCGCAAGGTTCTGGGTCTCGAGATGGACAGACCGACGGCAAGCGATACGGCACGAAGAATATGATTCAATGCTGGCACAGTCGGTGGAGCTTGCCCAGGGATGGTTCCGCGACAGTAACCCACAGGGTAGTCAATATATCGAAGGACTCCATTCGAGAAATGAGCAGTAATGGAGACAGACACAAGAGAACAAGTCCAGGCTTTCAAAGGTTTGAGATGCGAGTATACGGAATCGTTGAATTGGCTCCGATGGCAGTGGGGTGGGTCATGTGATTGGTTGGGGCGGGCACAGCGGCCATTTGTGCAGCGGCCTCTTCTCTCTTCTCTCTTCTACACCTTGGGTGCATGAAACTTCGGCCTTGGTATATATTTTAATAGAGGGAGTTGGTTTAGGCTGGACATCAAAAAGGCACAGGGTGTCCGTCGTACAGTGCCAAAAAAAAAAAAGAAAAAAGAAAGAAAAGAAAAAAAGAATGGACCTGCGGGGAATCGAACCCCGGACCTCACCCATGCTAAGGGCGCGTTATACCACTAAACCACAGGCCCGGTTCATGGATTAAAAGGATTATTATTTTGTTTCAAGTTATTCCCGAATGTCTGGGTCATGAGCTCGATATCATTCTTGCTGTAAACAAAAATCATTCGTGATTGCGACGAACCAGAGTAGTCGGCACAAATCCCTTGAGCCTGCACTATCTCCCACGACCTTGTCTTTCTAGTTTTGCGGTGTTGGTGCGTCCATTCACATCGGATGGTGTTTCTTGGGCGCTGAAATATATATCAGCGTCACTATAATGCTTGCATGCTATCAAACACACGGAAGTTAACTGCAAACTTTCAGAAAAAGCGACACGTGCTAGGACCCGAGCCCTTTACTGCGCATAGTCGATTATGACACTGTGACCCAAGAGCCGAATGCTACAGGTATCGACTATGGCATGCAGCGCTTGGGCTATTCGGTCAATCAGAGCCTGCCCCAGCTTTCGACAAACCTCCCTGCTTCTTCTGTGCTTGTATGCGGCATTGGAAGCAATACAAGGAGGAATTAAAGCAATGGCCATGGACCAAGTTTTGCCGCAGTGATAGCGTCCAGCCCTAACTTCCCCGCATTAGGAGGGGTACATTATGCGCTCGTCCTGTCCGTCATCTTTGATAGCTTCCTTACAACCAACCAGGTATCTATCCACAGTACAGTTACCAAGACTGCAATGGAATCGATTGCAGTGGTCACCGGAGGAGCAGGCGGCATAGGGCTCGCGACCGCAGCAAAGCTAGCCCAATCCCACGAAGCCGTCTTTATTGTCGACATCAATCCAGATCAAATCCAGCAATCCGAGCAGCACATGGACTTGATTGGTAGTGGCCGACTTCGAACATATCGCTGCGACGTCACGCAGCAGACAGATGTGGAACGAATGGCCGAATCTATCTCATCACAAGGAAAAGTGCGCACGCTCGTCAACAACGCCGGAGCAACAGAAACCGGCTCTCTGCAGCAAATGACTGCAGAGGACTGGAGTCGCGAGCTCACTCTGAATCTCCACGCCGCCTTTCTGTGTTTCCATGTCTTCGCGGAGCCGCTGAAACAGAGCCACGGCTCGGTGGTGAACATTGCTTCCGTGAACGGGCTTGGATTCTACGGCAACCCTGCCTACAGCGCTGCGAAGGCGGGCCTTATTCACTTCACCAAGTCGATAGCGGTCGAGTTCGGGAAATTCGGTGTGCGCGCGAATGCCGTTGCTCCAGGCACCGTGCGGACCGCGGTCTGGGACGCGAAGGTTCGGGAGAATCCACGGCTGTTCGAGGAAGTCATGCAGTTCTATCCGTTGGATCGTGTCATTCAACCGGAGGATGTTGCGAGTGCGGTCGCGTTCCTGGCAAACGATCAGGCAGCTGCGATCACCGGCGTGTGTCTTCCGGTGGATTCTGGGTTGACTGCAGGCCAGCCGGCATTGGGTCGTGCATTTTCGCAATCAAATAGCTATTAGTCAAGGAGAAACTATGTAGCTTGATTTGATCATGATTAATCGTCTATTTGACTTCATATACTGCCCTAAAAGGAAGTAGCTTAGGGAACTCCTCTGGTCGTGGTGACGTGAGACTCGACCATACTGCACCAAGATTCAAATTTCTCTACGCCTTTGTCGACTACATCTCGACAAGAAAAACCAAACAAAGAGCAAAGTGAAGAGCTGAGCTTCGACAAATCGACAACGTCCATTTTGTCCATTTTCAAACCGAAGATACTGCCCCAAGTACATTGATTCTTTGGGTAAACAGACCCAGTCTGGTAAACGTTTGCTACAACAATGGGAGGTTTCCGGGTGCATATTCCATTTATGTTCTCTTTTGGCAATACAACATAAACGAAGATAAGCGTAGATCACTCGCCATGTCAGGACATGTCCATTCAGCTGATCGAAAGAGTCGGCATGAGAGCAAAACATGGATTCGCATGGTTTGGTACATATGCGGCAATAGAGAGTCGCAAACATGAGAATGGTTCGAGATCAAAAGCAAGATAGTATCGTCAACTCGTCATTGGCATACAACAGAGTGCGATGCCCTTAGAAGTAACAACCGCCAGCTCGAAGTGGATGCAGTCAATTGACTCCTGAGATCAGGCAGTCGCCTGCTCAGACTCTTCGGCCGTGGGTTTACGCCCGTAGCAAACCTTTCTGGTGGATGTTAGAACGCAGTCGGTGAGAGAGAAACCAGGAGAAGCAGGGGGACATACACTCGAATGTATCCATGGATATTGGGGTTATGCATGTCCTTTCGGACATCAGACAAAAACAGCTCTACCCTCTCTCTGGACCACTATAGGACTATCAGCTGCGTGGCCGCATCACAGATGCTCCGTAGGCACTTACCCCGAGAACCTTTGTGTAAAGCATCATAGTAAACATCTCCAAGCCCTCTTCCAGGGCAAGACGTGCGTAACGTCCAAGGGTCTTTAATCCCTTTTCCCTAGGCCAGGATCCAATGGGAATTTTGTAGGAGTGCTCAGTGACATCTAAAAAGCCGGCCTTAATGATGCCATCCTTCATCTCATGAACTGTACGCAAGCTCTTCCCAAATATGCTCGCGGCCTCTTCGCTCAGGATCCCTAATTCTCTTAAGCTCGTATTGTCAACAGTGCCATCGTCGGACTCCCCGATAACACTAGCTTCAAGTTGTTCGATATAACCACCGGGTTTAATGTGCTGTAGGGCTCGAGTATAGAGCTGGGGCCAGTCGGCCACGCAGCCGTATAAGCCACGTATATGGACGAAGTCGAAGGGGTTTTGGTAAAGCCACTCATCACAGCAATCATCGATCTCAAATTTCACGTTCGGAGGAACAAAACCGGGCTGGATAGGCGATAGATCGGTCCCGATAACGGTAGCGGACGGGTGCATGTCGCCAAAGTCGATAGCCCAAGAGCCGGTTCCTGTCCCTATGTCAAGGACACGCTATTTATGGCCTAAGTCAGTCAATGATTCGGTGGCACTCTGTACAGAGACTTACCTTGACGTCGCTCGGAATCGGGGACAGGTACAGCTTCCCATTCAGAAGTAGCGAATACGTATGGTGTATACTCGCGGTTAGCAGTAACTAAATTATGGAGTAGCGCACGTACATGATGTCCATCGTATCCATTGCCTTTTCATCGTTCGAACCCCAGTATTCACCCGCGTGGTACGCATGGTAGCGCCGCCCGTTCTCATAGACATAGTCAAGGATAGAGCTGCGCAGCGAGGTTCTCTCCGAGCCCGAGGACTGGGAGTCAAACTCGTCTTCTGGGTTTGTGTCGACCGCAATGTGCGCAGTGGTGTCTGTCATTGTCGCGGCTGATGGTGAAGATGAGAATATTCCAGCTGGGCACTCAACAGAGGTGGGACGTGTTTTTGTAGGTTGATACAGGTATATTAAATACGCTGCCCCGCCACGGAAGGTGCCCCTCCCGAATGCAGGGATCAGATTTTGTTAGGCGAGATGTTATCGCCAGCACACTGAGCGTCCAAGTTTATCCCCCAGGTTTCAACCATGGTAACGCCCGTCCATGTCCGAGCAGCATTGATTGGTCGGAATTGCGGGTTGTGGGTATCGGGGACTTGCTAAACCACGCCAAAGAGTACGGGCCAACGTGCCGGTGGATTACCAGATATGCATCCTGCAGGCCATGACATGAGGGGTTTGGCGCCGCGGCCTATAGAGAAAAGGAGAAGCACGATGTGATCAGAGTACAGTAGATACGACAATGCAACCACCAGGAGCAGTGATTGGCTCTCGAGGCTTTCAGTGAATCGAAGCGAGGGTTAGCGGTAGCAATCAGATCTGGCGCAGATTGAAGCCGATCGGAGATGAAGATGAGAAAGACAAAGATGAGACGCGTATTTGATGCCAGGGACTCATTCCTGGCAACAGAATAGATGATCTTTGATGGGAGGTAGCTGGAAACGAGGACAATAAGAAGGAAGTCCTGTAACAATGACACGATGCGTTCCTTCTGCAAACAGGGCAAATAGATCAAACAAGCCAAACGAACAATAAACGTCATCGACGCGACGTGAATACGGAGTTGACTTCTCGAGCCATACTGCATGCAGTATGCAACGTATACCTGTAAATTATGCTCGTTGCTTGCGTGCTACTCCGGAGGATGTCGGATGCAGGATATACTCTACTGGCACCAGCACACCTGGTCGGGTCTTCCCATTAGTTTGGCCAGACACTGACATTCCTGTATAGTTCGACGAGATAGAAAGGGCGAGGAAGGGCGAAAGGAACCAGCGCACAAGTATATTCGATTAATGAGCACAATGTACACCATCTGAAACTTGATCTTGCTCCCTGCTTTACTCCTTGCTCCAAATTATGGAGATACTCGAGAATGCCAACGAGGATGTTGGCCTTGCAGAAGCGTACAGTCACATACGAATCTCCCCGCAGCGTCGGACGACTGCAAACCGGAGTGCCTGATCTGTCAGTTGAGCACGTCAGGACACCTGTTTGCCAGTCTCTTTTCAAACCCAAATGGCTCGATTATCGCGGCATTCCGGAGCAGAAACGCAGCGTCAACGACAACGTCACGGTTGCAATTAAACTGATGGGCGAGGTGACACTCTTCAAGTTCGGAATGCAGGATAATACGGAGCACATTCTAGGCTTGAGTAGCACTCGACTTCATGCCATCTGATCTTGTCAAGCAGCGGCCTACATCCGGCAAGGGAGCCTGGCTGCGTTTTGATCGCTGCAGTATCGCGAGGGAATTCAGATGGAGTGAAGCGGGGAATATTAGGAAGATTTAGTTACAATTGATCAAGCCAATCCACGCTTCCAACAGTTGGGATGTCCAAAAAGAAAAGAACCCGTATATACCCCGTCCGTCTGTCATAGTTGCCCAAGTCGGCTCGAGGTTGGTTTCGGCGTCGGGACCATTGTCGATACGAATAACCAAAGGTATTCAAAATGGCTTACTCCGCCGAGCAGGGAGGGCAAGTCGAGTAACGAGGCCAGTCACACCACTTCTTCTCGTCGTTCCACAGCAGGTCGGCCGGGCACTTCTTAACGGTCGGGCGGCCGCTCACGCCATCGGCATTGACCTCGCAATGGATGAAGGTCTCACAGTTGTCGGGGTTCGGGTAGAGGCAGTCCTTGGGGCCCATGCACTTTGTTCTCATGATGTCCTCCTTGGGGCAGGTGAAGGCGACGGCCAGGACGGAGTAGGAGAGCACGGCGAAGAGATTGAACGAGCGCATCTTGAGTTGGTGTGTGTGGTAACGAGGGACGTTGAGGAGTTGAAAAGGAGTGACAGCTGCAGAACCACAGGAGGGAGTTACGAAGTAGATAAGGGGAAGAGGAAAGAGGAAGGATCATCGAGGATCGGAGCCAGGAACTCCTTTTTTATCCCTGCCAAGGTCATGGGCATCCAGGAACGCCCGTCGTGGCTGTGGAGCAGACCAGGTTTCATTTGCATTGCCCGGATAGGAAACCCTGGTTTGAGACAGTGGAGTTTATCTCAGCCATCCAGATGAGCTAGTGAACTCACTGGCTGTTCAACTGGCTTGTTTCCCTCCATAATTAGCTGTTCTTACCGAACTCCACAATGGCTTTCTCCGGGGAGCTTGCCCGAGGTTGGCATCGAGGTAGGGCTCCCTCCGCTTGCAACATTCACTCCTGGGGTGTGTATGATTCTGAAGCTATCTACAAGACATGGATGGAGTATACTCACAAAAAAAAAAAAAAAAAAACTCGATAAATAGGCTAGCCTCGGCCACTTTAGAAGCAAATCCATAATTCTACATCTGGATGAAAGCATATTGAATCCCCTTGAATCCCCTCCACTCCGTCAGGCTGGGACAGTCAGCGTGGGCATACGAACCCTTCAGGACTACCATTAGTAGTCTGTCGACTAGTTCCACCAGCCATCGTCCTCATTCTCGTCATCCGACTCCCCCGGGAACCCGGTCGGCCACGGGAAACCGCCGCCGGCGCCAGCCGTGACAGTCACCGTCTGCAAGGGCGGGCAGCAGCACTCGCCGCCGCCGGTGCTGACCGTGGCGGTAGCGGTAGTGGTAATCGTTTCGGTCATGGTCTTCGACACGCAGGAGCCGCCTGAGCCCGGGGCGGTGACGGTCGCGGTGGCCGTTTCGGTTGTGGTGACGGTCTTGGGCGGCGCCGTGGAGACGGAGGTGCTAGTAACCGTCGCTGTCGGGCATGTCGACGGCGGCGCGTTGGTCGAGGTCGGCACTGTCGGGGTGGACGAGGTCGGCACTGTCGGCTTGGACGAGCTCGGTACTGTCGGTTTGGACGAGGTCGGCACTGTTGGTTTGGACGAGGTCGGCGTGGCCGACGACGAGGGCTTGGGCGGGGAGCTCGATGAGGATCCTCCCGGCGTGCAGGTGCCCTGGTAGGCCTTGATACCGTTCTGGATAGCGTCACTGATGCGGCTTGACAGGCGCGAGGCGATTTCCTCGAGTCCCGCCGGGACCCTGGCCGTGATGGCGTCGGCCAGCTTGTTGGAAGCCGTGTACTGGTCCTGCAGCGAGTGCAGGGTTTTGCAGCCCATGTTTTGCGCGACGATCTGCGACTTGATGCCGATCAGATCGTTGATGCTCTTTTCGGTGTCTTCCGCCAGGGCGGTTGTGGGATTCGTCAGCGAAATCGCCTCGCCGAAGGCAAGGTCCGGCTGCGCCTTGGTTGTAGTGACGGCGGCCTGGATCTCGTTCAGAACCGCATTCGACTTCGCAATGACGGCGTCCAGGACGAGCGGCGTGGCCGTGATGGCGTCGTCGAGCTTGTTGACCTGCACATTGATCGCCTTGATAGCGCTCACGATGGCGCCGTCAGCGCGCTGCACCAGTGTTGGACTGTGCTCGACTTGCGTCGGCACGGCGAGCACCTGGCTGGCCGCCAGGATGGTGGAAAGAGCGGATAACTTCATTGTGAAAGAGTGACGTGGTCAGAAAGAATGAATTGTCTGCTCGGAATGGGACATCCATGCTGCTTTTCGCCTGCTTTTATACCTACTAGTATCTCTAGGTGCAGGTACAATCTTGTTGGCAAATTGCCACCACATGCTAGAAGTCACAAGCAAGGGAATACAGGCAGAAACCCTCGGCAGGATGCAACGAAGGAGTTTAGTGTCTGTTGCAAGCGACCAGCTAACGCTCAGCCACAGAGCAATGGATAGAATCAGGTTGGCTGGTCATGCCATAGCTATGGGTCCGGGGATCTAGGGCTTCGACTAGTCTCGACCGGCGCAGAGCCGAAATGACAACAGGGAAATGAGAGTCTGGGGAAGCCTCGGGTGCCCGATAAGACACATATGATCATCGTCTCACTCGCCAGATGGAGAGATAGGTCATAATCTGTACATATAACTGTAGTTTCCAAGGTCTAGAATGGCTCGTTAATCATAACCGAATGAAGAGCAGCTTAGGGCATGGTGGACCGGATCTCGATATCAAATAGAAGCAGTAAGTTCCCATCATATCTGGCTGGCACTCAGAATCTCCACTCCACCAAGACATGTTTGATTATCCAGAATGTGCATTGTCCCCTCCATAGGCCAGAACCAGCTGCCTGCCGTGCTTCGAGGTATTCTGCCTCATGGCGTGGACCTATTGGACAAAGCATACGACAGCCACACTCGACTCGGCTGCATGTTGTCGGGCCCTAAGTCCTTCCTCTTTCGGCGATCTCCGTTCTGGTGCCTGATTGTCTGATTGCCTGATATCAATCAATCAATCCTTATCAGTGCTCTTCCTGCCTGCCTAGCAGGTCAGCATACAGAGGAAGGATTCAGTGGGTTTGGGGATCGAAGTGAAGAGGAAGTAATGGATGATACTGGCACTGCGTTCATACAGGTCTAGTGGCTAAAACAGGATCCAAAAACTTCGTTAAGGCTAGAGAAGAAAAGTGTGGCCTTCCTAGATAAGCTGGCAGACTCAAAATCCTGGTTCGTTATTCAACCCTCACGAAAGATCCAGACCCAGGTCGCTCAGGTTGCACCACCCGCCGAGACTGTCGATTGATTCAAACGAAGGGAAGATCTCAGTGTCATTGATGGGAGCGTCGGCATCCGGTGCAGAACCGCTATGATCTTCACCATCCGACAGACTCGGCACTTTGCCAGATTTGGGTGTCTCACTCTTGCCCGCAGACCTGGTCTCAAGGTGTAGCACACGACATTCCTGGCGGCTCTCGGCCACATCTCGCCCATCGTCTTAAGACACCCGATCGTCATCCGGATTTGGCCCCTTGCAATCGCCAGGTCCTTTTTCTGTAGCAGAAATTTGCACGTCGATAGCAGCGCCAGTGTTCCGCCGTTGATCATGCATATAATGAACGGGGTGTGATGGAACTGGCGCGTCGGTAAGGCTAACAGCCAGATCTGGGTCTCGACAGATCGAAGAACGCGCACAGTGTGTATATTCGCAATGTCTGATACCGAGGTGGCTGATGGGGGCTCCCTGGCACAGCT
>RAQS01000455.1:0-13295 GCA_003698115.1 Aspergillus sp. HF37 | reverse complement strand
TTTATTAGGTTCCGCCATCCTTTGCCCAACATCGCGTGGATCTCTCCACACGCTCCGCCCAGGTTCTTATCGTTGTAGAATCCCTCCCACAGTGCCAGAAGCGATTTCTTTCCTGGTTTCGTTCCAGCATCGAGGAGAATGACCACTTCGGGGTTCAGGATCCGGCAGAATCCGTTGAACAGCCAGCGGTGAGAGTTGATCTTTTTCGTGTTCTGTTGCTTGAGGCAGAAGATCATCTGCACCGGCGGCAGGGAGTTGGGGTCGCCCGCTTGCGGCCGAATTAGTTTCTGCGTCGGCGTGACCGAAAGCTGGGTGGTGTATTCGAACTGCACGAGGTTAGCCCTGAAAGGACGAGGGGAACAAAAAAATCGAAAGAAGGGACTGACAATATGCGCAACTGTTTCCTTGCCGTCGACGTCTCTCTTCATCACTCCATCCTGATACACCCCCATAGTGGCCAACACATCCAGCGTGTTCTTGTCGCAGGGGTCAATTCCATCAAAGACCAGGCAGACCGCGATTTTCTGCCACGCCGGACCTCCTTTGTTCCAGAACTCTGACCTCTTCATGTTGACAATATCGCGGATATTCTGCATCACGCCATGGAGCGTCCGCGTCGTTAGCACCTTATCCTCATTGTAGTAGGTAATGGCGATCAGGAGCTCGGTGTGCCGGTTATACATGGCAGGGCGCAGATTGTAGCCATTGCGGAGGGAGAATTCGTCCGGATCGCATGTGGCAGCGGTATCTATTTTGATTAGCCGAGTCGGCGAGCGCAGTCGGGCGACTCACATCGCATGTGCGTGAACTCCTCCGGGAAACCCTCCTCCGACTCTCGAAACTCGGGCTGGATTGCATTCTGAATCGCACTGGGTGCCGGGTAATCCACGCTCAGCACGGATCCCTGCACCAGCTTGATCTTCCTCGTGGCATAGCGGCGCAGACCCGAGCCCGGCGCTTGCTGCCGCTGCTGCCATGCCTCCGACACCGGTGTCGAACCCCTGGAAGAAGCGGGGGGCAGATCGTACATGCCGATTCCATTTTCAGACTCCTGATAGGGCGGAACCGTCGGGAACATGGCCACGCCGGGGTCGTGCAACGTGTATCGGCGGAGGGAATCACTCGACGCATTCGGGTCGTCGAAGGGGCCGCTGAAGGGACTCGGTTGGTTGCGGCGGAGGAGGGATTGCTCCTGCTCGCTCATCTCGTAGGCCTGACCGTGTGGCTCGTAGGCCTGACCGTGTGGCTCGTAGGCCTGACCGTGTGGCTCGTAGGCCGGACCGTGTGCGTCGTAGGCCTGACCAGGTGCATCGTAGGCCTGGGCATGTTAGCACGGGAGCAAAGCGCCCAACCAGCCGGAACTCACGTTCTGGGAAGGGGAACGACGGGAATAAACACTTCTCTCGCTTCCCAGGGGGGAGGTAGGGGAACGAGGACCGGGTGTACCCATCGTCGACAGCTGTGCCGCGGCCGAGTAACCGCAGTCAATGAAGAATGGGAAAGATGAGGAAAGGAAAGGAAAGGAAAGGAAAGGAGCGATGAGTAGAGAACGACAGGGAGGAAAAAAGTCAGAGGGCGAGTTGACAGTCAGGCAGAGGCAATCCACGGAGGATTCGTCGGAGCGAATGACAGGGGAAGATTTTGTGGGAATCGCCCTAGTTATCTCAGGGTGGGCCGGATGTAAGGGAAAATGCCACTTTCGCGCCAAATTTATAAATAGGAGCGGGCGGAGCAGGACTTAGGGCTGATCCCGCCAGTTCCACAGCGACATTCTCAAGAGCAAGGGACTTGAGCTTAAGTCGACATTCACAGCGCGCTTTTTGCAGACTCCATATTGGCCCAGGATGGCTCGGATAGCAGAGTGCCGTCCCATGGAATTTTGGCGAGATGTTCGCGACTGCACGTCGAAACTGCTCAATAATGCTGTAACCCTGGCGGCTCCACTGCGGAACACTTGGGGTCTGAGACGCTACGGAGCCTGTAGAGCCCGAAGGACTGAAGGACTGAATCATGCTCATCCTGCCAGCGTGTCATGGACCAGCGAGGCTCATGATGCGAAACAGCAGGGATGGCAGTGTAAAGCCGGCAGGTGTGGGCAACCTGTGGGAAGCACTGAACGGAGTGCGCCGGGCATTGGTCTCGGAGGCGTAGCCGACATCACAGAGACTTGCAGTAGATCGCCGATCAGGTATGTCGGCTCCTTACCAATAACCAAAGCTCTGGCAAGAATGCGAAGACCCAGGGATTCGGAAGCGATGCATCGACAGCGAGTACGGATACGTAGGGAGAACACTTAATTAATTCAGTTGGCAGTACGCAGTCGACGCAAATAAAGTGTCAACATAAAAACATGGCCAAGAGCGACCGGTGTCAGGCTAAATAAGCCACGGGGACCGGCGTATATTACAGAACGGGGGCCAGCATGAGCGACGTGATTTGCCGTGGCGGAGCGATCGGTGGTTCACTTCTTTAGGCACTGCTCCACTCCAGCCCTCGGGCTGCTGGAATGCACCGAATGGTTCGACCAGAGCAAGGGGAGCCGATGGTCCAGAAATCCCTGCAGCGAGGCTGTCGAGATCTGGTTGTATAGCTCGAAGGGATGGATGACTGGAAGCCTGTTTCGGGGTTGATGTTAGCAAGGGGGGAGATCAGTCAGGAGGTGGGCTGTGGAGAATCCGCCTACTGTACGTATCTGGATATTTTCTGGAAGGTATGCAGAGGGCAAGAACGGTGGTTGAGTCGAGTCTGCTCTACGTACTCTGAAAAACTTGACAGTGGCCGCTGACTAATGGCTATACAGAATGCCAGTTCGTGCAGAGTGTTGCAGAGTGCCCTTCCCTCTTCGCTATTACAATATGGCTACCCCGTTCGGCGGGCTGACAACACCCCCAGGAACCTAGAATGATCAGTTATGGGCTGCGCATAGCGACAGGGGCAAACTGACCTTCAACGGCATGCTGCTGCTGAAGAAACTCCATCGACCTCGCTGCCCGCATTCCTGACCCAGGCGTTCGAGGTCAAACATCTCGCCGATGGGCAGTCCCCAACCTGCCAGCAGCCACTCATGCAGCCAGTTGTCGGCATCCTGGCACGGCCAGGCTTCCAAGCTCGGCATGTCCCCAGCTACGGCGGAAAATCCCTGCTCCCAGATCCAGCGGAGCGTTGCTTCGGACGATTCTACACCAATGAGCGGCGGCGGCTCGCAAGCCGCTGGCATTCCTCATGGGACAGCTTTTTGTACGCCTTGGTCCATCCGGTGCGGACGAACAGGATGTCTCCGGGCCGAAAGGTTGTGTTTTGGCTGGCGGCGACTTCTTGAAGCACCGAGATGGGGATAGCTGATGTCTGGAAGCATTCGACAGGCTTCCTCTTTGCTTCGGCCCAAGCGGCAAAATCGAGGAGTACGCCTCGCCCAACAATGCCGCCGTTCTCGACCCATACTATATCGCCTGTCAACGCTGGCTGACAACACGAGGGTGTCCCTACCGTGATCCCGTTTGCTCGCGAGGTATCGATGTCGCGCTGGGTGCAGCCGTTGAAGAAAACACCCTCCTTCTGGTACCCAAAATGTCGATAACCATCCAACTGCGAACTGGTCTGCGTATTGAAGCAAAGAGTGTCATCGTTGACGATCCGGGGGCGACTTGGTGTTCATGGTTTGCTCGAAAGGGGATCGTCCGAAACAGGGCGTCCTCATGCTGTCGAGCGGCCAGTCCGTCGACACTCGGATGCCATCGACAATCTCTTTGGCCGCTGCGGTAGTCGTTTCTGGGGTGAGGAGGTTGAGCATCCTCAGTTCATCTTTGGCTCCGAACAGGCTCCAGGCATTGCCACGGGGCCCGTGTTTTCGCAGAGAAAGGGTGTCAAACGATGACTTGGTTGACATATTTGATCAGTGGAATGAAACTATCCGTTGTCTGGTAGTTTCCAGTCCCCTTTCCCGTGTACCCCGCATATGGAAGGAGTTTACCTCGGGCGTTTCCAGTCGCAGCCCTAATCCATCAGCCCTATTTGCCCACGATGGACCATTGTTAATGATAGCATGACAACCGGCTTAGCATATAATTCACATTTTTAACCGGAACCTCGGAAATGATTAAATTTGCAAGGCAGCCGACAAAGCAATTCCAACACAGTCAAGTAACTTGACTGTCGTCGCATTATTCATGCTAGTGCGCCAGCGGTATATGACGACCGCGATGCTGCGAGGTAGCTTCCCAGGGCATGTTTCGCACCATGGGCTAGCGCCACGATCGTTGGACTTGAACATTTGCGGAGACACGACATCCGATGCACGTTGAACGAGAATTAACGAATGGTGGCGTTGAACATGGAGGAAGACGCAGGAAGACAGAAGAGGGCGAACAGAACAACCCGTGGGAGGCTCCCTGGAGCGTCTACGTAACCTGTAGTATGCCACGGATTCATACTACCATAGGACGACCAGGGTTGACAGATATCGAGTAACTGTGCTGCCCCTACTGTTTAACGCTTGAAATACTACGATTAATTCAATGCAGTACTAATTGTACGACGAGACTGCACATCGAGCAGCCGATTTTGAACGTCGCTTCAACAAGCTAGATCCTTGTCAATGGCATTGCGGGACGGCATATGTCAGTGGAGCAAAACAAGCCGCTACTGGGCTCAGCGCGTTTCACGTCACACCGGTGTTGACGCCGTTGACCACGGCCACGTACAACCCTGTCATTAGTCCTACCTCCGTGGCGAACACCCCCTCACCTCCCCGATGGCGGTGGCCCTATTTAATGTGGCTGGGGGATGCACTCGACCGGCAACTCGTTTCGACATCGAAGCAGTATGTGCGGATTGACTGCATTTCTGACCGTCCAGCAGGACTCTGGCGAGCCTGTCTTACCTTCCGACAAGAATCTGGAGAAGGCACTTGACAATAGCTTGGACATTGTCCAACATCGCGGTCCCGATGCTCGAGGCCAATGGATTAGTCCGGATCGCCTTGTGGGTGAGCGCTTCGTCCCCTCCCAGTCAAAGCGGCAGATTGACTCGTCACCCAGGCTTTGGCCATGTTCGTCTCTCCATCGTCGACCTGAGTTCCGGCGGGAATCAGCCGTTTCACGATTCCCGGGAAGAAGTCCACGCGGTTGTGAATGGTGAGCTATACGGCCATGAGGAGTACCGAGCGGCGCTTAGCAATGAATTTGATTTCAAGGGCCATAGCGATTGCGAAATTGCCATTGCTCTTTATCAACACTACGGACTTTCGTTTCTGTCCCACTTGCGAGGAGAGTTTGCGCTTGTGCTCTGGGATGCAAAACGCCAGCTCTTCTTCGCGGCGCGTGACCGATATGGCGCCAAATCTCTCTACTACACCTTCGTCAACGGCCAGCTCCTGGTAGCCACGGAGATGAAGTCGTTTCTTGCCTTTGGGTGGCAGCCTGAATGGTGCACCCGCAGCATCCGGGAGAAAACGTGGCATCATCACTCGGCGACCTTTTTCAAAGGCATTCGTAAGGTTGGTGGACCGTCATACCGTTAATCCTACCCAAATCTCAAAAGGCTACAGGTCAAACCCGGTCATTTTCTGACCAGTCGCAATTTTTGCCCCGTGGAACAAGGGCAATATTGGGACTTGGACTATCCCGTCAAGGTTTGTCCCCATCGTTTGCGGACGCGACAACGCTAATAGGCCATAGACGAAGCTGGAAACCCGAACAGAGGCCGAGATGATTGCCGGGGTCAGGGAACGCCTGCTAGAGGCGGTTCGCCTTCGACTTTGCGCCGATGTCCCCGTGGGTGTCTTTCTGAGCGGCGGATTGGACTCCTCGGCCATTGCCGGGATGGTGGCCCATCTCGTCCGACATGAGGGAGCCAAGATCGGAAACGACGCCAGCAGCAAGGCATCACGAATCGAGTGCTTCACGGTGCAATTTGATAAAGAGAGCGGCGTTGATGAGTCGGGTTGGTCCCAAGGTTGCTCGAGTTGAAGATCATCGTTGACTTCTTCCTAGACGTCGCACAGCGGACGGCAGACTGGCTGGGGTTCGGCTTTCACCCAGTGCCCATGGACGAGCAGTCGCTTGTGTCGAGATTAGAAGATGTGACCTGGCATAGCGAATCCCCCCTCCCCGATGTGAATGGGATGGGTCGGCTGGCGATGGCGGAAAGGGCTCGTGCCGCAGGACTCAAGGTGGTTCTCACAGGTCAGTTCCATATTTCCCATGGATCCTGGCCGAGATGTTAACCGTGCTTTCATCCAGGGGAGGGAGCGGACGAGCACTTTGGAGGATATGCCGAGCTGCGTGCTGATGCTCTGCTGGAGCCGGATCTCTCTTGGCCGCCATCATGCTTCCCCGAGCGGGAGGAGACCTGGAAATCCGTGGTCGCTGGTCCAAGCACACACACACATGTTTCGGCCGTGAAAGACCCCAGTTCACCTTCGTCGACGCGGCGCATGTTCAACTCCACCAAGGTCCCTAATATGGCTTCCTTAGTCAACGCGCTACCTTTCGCGCCATGGATGGTCCACGACATCGACACCAATCCCGAAACGGCGCTCGCTGAAAGTTTGAGCGGCCCGGCTCGGGAGGCGATTGCGCATAAATGGCACCCGCTGCACACGTCGGAGTACGTGTTCGTCAAGTCCCCGTTATCGAACTTCATCCTGCGATATAATGGCGACAACATTGATATGATTCATCAAATTGAAAGTCGACCGGTGTTCCTCGATCACCGGTTGACCGAATACGCGAACGGTCTGCCCCCAGGCCTCAAGATGAAGTACAACCCACAGGACGGAGACTTCCGGGAGAAGCACATTCTCCGCGAGGCGGTGAAGCCGTTTGTGACGGAGGAGGTCTATAATCGGAGGAAGCAGCCGTTTATGGGACCATCCCGGTTCGCAGCAGGCGGACCACTGCACCAGAAGCTGAAGGGCCTGTTGACTCGGGAAAACGTGGAGGCGCTGGGATTCGTGGACTGGAGTCGAGTTTCAGCCTACCTGGAGAGGGCATTCCAAGAGAAAGACTCGTTATCCCTGCGTCCTGCGCTCCTGACGGCTCAATTTGTGGTTCTTTCCCGGCGGTTCCACGTCCCTAAAGCGAAGCCAGTGGTGTGTAGATGTTGAGTGAGTCGGCGAGTTGTGCGTGCTATTTATTTTCTACATGTCCGAGGGTCTAGAAAGTGTTATCCAGGACGTGAAATGAGGAAAGGAATGAATCTGCGTATTCCACCGTATTTATAGCCTACTAGCAGCTCTAACACCTGACCAGACCATAAGCCAAATCTTTGGTTTCCCTGGAAAGGCTACGGGTTCCAACAGATATGCCTGCAGCAAAAAGGGGAAAATGTGCTTCTCAACCCTGGCAGTGATGACCCAGAAGAGGACATGCCGTTCCATCGGAACTTCACCGTGTTCAATCCGCCATATATGAAGCTGGGAAATTCTGGCCTCTAGAGCTCTTGAGCATGTAATTCGTACGAGTCGGGGGTATAGTGGCGATGAGATTCACTGCTGTCGGATATAAAACCTCCGCATCTTCTCTTTTTCTCTTCATCCCCCCTCAACAGATTCTCGTACGAGGCCTCAAGCGCAATTTTCTGCTCTATTTGTCATGGAAAGTGGGAAGCAACATACGCCATGACCGCCCCATGGAACGGAGAAGCGAATAACGCCATCGACCAACACGGCATCTAAGCGAACGACCAAGACTATCCGTCCCCACGAGTCTCAGCCGCATTGCAAACAATGCTTTCCGGAGATGTGGAGAGTCTGCCTTGCTTTTATCGCCCAGAACTTGGCAGCATCTGGCAAAGGCACACCGGAAGAGTAGCGTGTACTCGTATGATGTGTCAAGACGTGCATTCATTGCGTACTCCTTCCAGAGCAGCCTCTGCATGGCCTTGTGCTTGGAGGTCTCATTCCTAAATCCATGCTCAGTGCCCGAAATTCGTGATTGTACGTGGCTGAGAACTACTACAATGGAAGCAAGCATTGGAATCACGAATTAGGACTCGCAAGCCTGGCGAAGGAGGGCCAAACCCCGAGTGCGAATAAAAGGGCGAGGGGCCAATGCTACTCGTTCTGCATATGCCAGCTCTGCTGCACTGAATTGTTGCTATCTAGTGGCTCAGTATTGCTATCTTCATGTTAGCCGAGAGGTCTCTAGTACCAAAGGAAGTAAGTACTACATGGGCCAGCGAGAAGATTACTATGCAGACAATTGCCGCCCGCCAGCACATCAAGAGGGATATTCCCCCGAAATATATTAAAAATACGAGTGATGGCAGTATTCCAGATTTAGCAATAATGCCCCTTTGACACACTTATAGGCCGCCCCGCACCCTTAGGGCTCTTGGGCCTTCTCGGCCCTCGCGGTATCAGAGGCCACTGTGAATTGCATATGTTACCTTACTTATTCTCCAGAAATCCCCGTCGTCCGCTTCTCGTGTCTGCACACCCTAAAGAACGTTACGGCCCTTTGATAAGAGCAACTTGGTGGTCTAATGTAAAGCCTCGAAGCCACCGTCATCTCAGTCGCCAACAGTACGGCTTCTGGTAAGCCACAATAGCGCCTC
This sequence comes from Aspergillus sp. HF37, assembly GCA_003698115.1. NCBI lineage: Eukaryota > Fungi > Ascomycota > Eurotiomycetes > Eurotiales > Aspergillaceae > Aspergillus > Aspergillus sp. HF37. The sequence continues at coordinate 4,739 of RAQS01000455.1, read as the reverse complement.
GCCGCTAGCAAACAATGCCTCCTCGTATGGAGCAGAATCCCCGGAAGGACAGTTCCTGAATGCGCCATGATTCCAACAGGAAAAGTGCATCAAGTTTGTAACCTGACACCATTCCTCTTCAATACCTGCGACGATCCAGCCCTTGGATTGTACACGACATGATAAGGCTAGAATCATACGCGGGTGATATATTCCCGCACAGTGGAGAATAGATCCCTGCCTCTGCAGCCGAACACGATGTCGCATCATGCGTAGAGAGTACATCGGACGGGACGATGCCATGGAACTAATGCGAGGAACTCATAAAGATACCACCACAATCGCTTGTTAGCTGTGCCGTCTGGTAAATCCGGAAAAGCAGAACGTACGGCTTGCGGCTCGTTGGCACATAAATATCTCGTCGCACCCTTCAGGATGGCCTGGTTTGATTATAGCCATTGCTCTCGTCTTCTTCCGAGGAACACGGACGAGCGTTTGCATTTATCCCCCCCTACCGACGCTCTCCGCGTAAACGGCAGAGATGTCTCGATTCGCGCACATCATTGTCACTTTGTGGCTGTTCATGCAGCTCGCCGCTGCTCTGCCTGCGCCGAAAGAACTTCTCCGCGTTCCACGATACGTCTGGGACTCAGACTTGACAAAAAGAGATCAAGCAGCCGATCAAGCCGCCGCAGAAGGGCCGGTGGCACTTTCTGACCATGAGAAATTCATCTGGGCTTCATCTAATAGCAAGTTTGCCCAGCCTCCTTGCTCTGTTCCATACTGATACACTTGTCTCCAGACCCGGGCGAGAAGGCTGTCGTTGTAAGCATGGTAGCTTGGTCAAAGCAAAGTGAACGGATCCTTGATATGGAGAAGTTTTCGTTTGCAGTCGAGTCTGCCAGCTGCACGGAAGATAGTATGTCTTTGACATTCATCCACGACTTCATCTATTACGCCGCCAAGATTGCATGGGACTGGGTCAACTTCAACGAAATGCGTTCTTTCGTCCTGGTCCCGAGTGACAAGTGCGGCGCTGCCAAATCCCACGATCCCCGCGTAGTCCGCAGTGTGACGTTCAATGACAAGGAGAAACGCGTGGAGATGGAGGCTCCCAAGAGTACCTGGAAGGAGGTAATGAATACCTTCGTCTTGGACTTTGGCGAAGTCGCCGTTGGAGGAGAGGATTCGTTGGAGCGCAGCGTCGTTCCTGAGAAGCGCGACATCATCCCAGACCTCGACGAGAAATTCAGGCTCGATGTCGGTGCAACGTTGCCTCGGCAAATCTTCCAATGGCAAATCCACAAGGGAATTCTCGACGGCAACGTCACTGCTAATTGCAATAACTGCGGCACAGAGGGTGCCTTGGTCTTCGCTGGTCATGTAGAGGCCAGTCTGGGCTTGGATGGGCTTGACGTTGACAGATTCGAGGTTTCCGTGAAGCCCGACGGAGTTGCAGCGCACATTGGCCTGAGCCTTGAGTTCCTCGGCCATTTAGATTTCAGGGGGTTTGGAAAGCCGTCACAGGAGCTCAATCTGCTTGAAATCCCGATTTCCGGCTGGAGTATCCCGGGCATCTTCGAGTTCGGCCCGCAAATTGAACTGAACGCCGGGTACGAGATCGGCTATATTTCAGGCTCTGCCGAAGCCTCAACTGGAATTACGGCCAGAATCCCGGATTCCGCTATTGCAAAACTGGACCTCCTCAACAAGGATTCTGTCCAGGTATCTGGATGGGCGCCCCAGATCGAAACGCAGCCGCTGGAAGTGGAAGTCATGATCGATGCCGAAGCGTCCATTTACACTGAAATTGCATTGTCAGTGAGCATGGTTGTTTTAGGTGTGTTTACCTCTCCTTCTTTTCCTGTTGACACTCAGATTCTGACAATAGCCACAACAGATGATAATGGCTTTGGTGTTGATCTTGCCTTGAAAATGCCAGAGGTGACGGTCACAGCAAGCGGCGGTATTGGTGAGTTTCTCCTTGCTACTGTGGAACGCTGCATCTCAGAGACCAAGCTAACATGGCTCAAGACTCGGATGGTTTCTGCCCCAACGATCCGGACCCATTTGGAGTGAGCATTGAGGCCATGGTGGGCGCCGATCTGGACCTCGAAGGCTGGAAGGAACTCGATGGCAACAGGGACACACTCTTCGAGGTGGACGTCTTTGAGAAGCCAGACATTTTCACGTTCCCGCCAGTGTGCCTGTCGTTCGGTGATGTTTCCGACGGATATTGTCTCCCTAAAAAACTGCCACAAGATGCAGATGACGACGACGAGGGCAATTTGAAGAGAGACCACGAGCAGCCACCCAGGACCACCGACGAACTGGTGCCGCGGCAAGCCGTAGACCCGGACCGCGATTTTCCCCTTGGATGCAACTCTGAGAAACGAGTTCCAGTCCTGAGGTACCCTGGTCCAAGCAAACTGGGACACTATTCTGCCGAGCCGGTTCCCATTATCATTCCGAGCGTCCCGTGCGCCGACGCCGCCAAAAACTGCCAGCCAAACAGCGACATTAAGGTGAAAACAACTCAAGATAAACGCCAGGGAGCCGCTATCGCCAATACGGCCAAGTCCCAACCCGACCCACAGTATTTGCAATGGCACTGTAAGTCCCGGACGACTCGATTCGCTGCTCTGATTGTTTCTGACCTTCATGCCACTTAGCCGAACACATCTACGAGGGCAATTGGGTCCGGGATTTTCTGAACTACGCTAATTTCAAGCTTACTGGCGCACATGACGTGTGCCATAAAAACATTCTCAAATTCTGGAAGAGCTACGAACGCAAACCCCCCAGTTATCCAAGGCCAAAGGGAGCGCCCAAAGCAGATTCCTACCTTCTGGCCTTGATGCAGCAGCTGGGCACCAGTTTCACGGAAGATCGCATGGCCTTGGTTCACGCAAGAATAAACCAACTGAAGTATGGGGTGAGTGCGAAGCGTGCTCTTCAAGCTCAGAGCATAACTGATGTCCTGCAGATGTTTACCAAGAAGGATTTGGTAGCTGACGATCCTCACGGTCGACGGGATATAATCCATAACGCCGGCAGATGGTCTTGTGAACTGGCTCGCATTTCCGCGACATGCAAGTACTATGCCCACCCCCGGGTCCAACAAGGCTTGAAAAAGAGCATTGTAGGGATCGAAAAGGTCCTGTGAGTTCATAGTGCTTTTTCTACTCGGATCGCTTTTCCCTTTCCATCTACAGCATGTCCACGATTTACTAACGACTACTCTGTTCGTTTAGGGCCGCCGCAGATAAGGATAGGAGGCTCCGTGTGTCTGGTTTCTCCTTCGAGAAGACACATCAGGATTTCTACAAGCAATACTACGAAAAGGCCATCGACAATACAAGAGAGGATCTGCGGAAATATGCCACAGAGGTTATGAACATGTCCGGATTCATGGGTTTACCCGCTGAGGTCAAGAGCCAGATCGAGCGCCTCACCAACGATCTAGGGTTCCGGGAAACCGTCTGTCCAGCAGCCCCGCGCAAAGGGTGGTGATTGAATAAATCACGCAGAGCGGTTCAGGAGGAAGAAATGGCGAGCTATAGAATTCTGCCTGCCTACTGAGATCCGCTTTTGGGATGGTTATTGCGAAGGATGCTGCTGATGCCTCTATCATTACAACTCTGCTACTTGCAGAGGTACACACTCATTTAATATGTACAAAGGCAGTATAGCATATTAGTTCAACCGACCAAATTTGCTCTTTAAATCAGTTACCGTCTCTGTGTTTGCTAGTGCTTCGGGCATCCCTATAGCCCTAATTTGCTTCAGCACGCCGATCGCAGTTTCCAGAAGTACACACTATAGAACTCGCATCATCTTTCGAATAAGCAGAAAACTCGAATCCGCTATTTAAAATCATAACCAGCGACTCTATAAGAACATGCCGATATTTGGTCGTCCCGGGACCCCCTTTAAAAGTCTTCGATGCGTCGAGTATCCCATAGTTTCACTATGCGAAGCTACAGTAGACTTGATTCTTCTGTCTAAAACCAGTAGTCAGTTGGAATATTTCTCCAGTCTCATTAAACCCCTGTACGGCCAATATCCGAATAGGCGTTTAAAGCTAGTTGTCCGCCTAAGTGAGCATATAGCACGTTACTGCCATTAACTTCGCCGCGGCGAATCATGTCTAGCATACCTGCAAGGCTCTTCCCCTCATAGACCGGGTCGGTGATAAAAACCTCCATCTTAGCTCCATATGTAATAGCATCCCAGGTCTAACGATCGGGAATACCGTAGACACCCGCGTGGTAACGGGCATTAAGAATAACATCGGCGTCTGTTATACCTTCTGCATTCAGGCCAATCTTGGACGCAGTGTTCCGGGCAATACGGAGGACTTGGGCTCGCGTTACATCCACGGTAGCCGACGCATCGATACCGATAATCCGGCGTTTGGGGTCGGTTAGATGCAATTTCTCAAGGAGCTTGAAGCCCGCGATTATGCCGGCAAAGGTCGAGCCTGTGACGGCGTAGACAATCACTGTGTCGAAGAAGATGCCCAGTTCTTACTCCTGTTCACGAACTTCGAAAGCCCACCGAGAAAATCCTAGTCCACCCAGCGGATGATCTGATGCGCCGGCGGGAATATAATAAGGCTTATCACCCTTTGCCTTGCACTCCTCCACGACGGCCTGAGCAGTAGTCTTATGCTCAATACCAAAGCCGGACGGGTCCAATCGTACATCGGCACCCATCAATCGTGATAGCTGAATATTCCCAACGGTTTAGTAACCCTA
>RAQS01000454.1:0-13312 GCA_003698115.1 Aspergillus sp. HF37 | reverse complement strand
TTCATATCTAGGCCTGGGCGACTACGATCGAGGTCGATGCAGAACATCGACAGGCCCTGGGTCTGCTTCTGGACGTCCTCCAGCGCGCGAGTGCGGGCGAGGAGGATCATCTTCGATGCGACCTGAGCACAGGTGATCCAGATCTTCTGTCCGGTAACGGAGTATCCGTCGCCTTTCCTGGTGGCCATGGTCTTGAGCTTCAGGGTCTCCAGGCCGGTGTTCGGCTCTGTCACACCAAAGCATGTTCGCCAGGTCCCGTTGATGATGTTAGGGATGGTGGTTTTGAGCTGTTCTTCAGTGCCAAAGCGAGCCAGGGGCTGGGTGGCGTAGACGTTGGCGTGGATGGCCTGGGCTCCGGCCATCCCCGCGCCGGACTGGGTAATAGTCTGCATCATCATGGTGGCCTCGGATATCCCTGGCAATGTTATAACCTCTGTTATCTAAAGGAGCTAGCTCTGCTCACCCAAACCCGCGCCGCCCAGCTCCTCCGGCAGCGCGATCCCGAGCCAGCCGTCCCTGGCCAACGCGGCGTGGAATTCCTTGGGATCGCGCTCCTGCTGATCGCGCTCCTGCCAGTAGGTATTGGGGAACCTGGAGCAGATGTGCGAGATGGCCTCTTTCACCGTGAGCTGTTCGTCACTGAACCCAGTCAAGTCCATCAAGTGCCGGGGCGGCGACGTGGAAAAAGGCCGAGCCATGGATGACCGGGCGGAAATAGCCCTGGCATATCGGAGGGGTGATAGTAGTGTTTGAGGTCGCAACATGGTGAATAATAGTAGTAATTGGAGGTGAGTAAAAGGGCTGGAAGGCATAGGAGGTTGAAGAAGCCGTGTCGCATACAGCCGAAGTGTTGGAGGCATATAACCGAGAGGAAATAGCCGAGCATCTCCACGTAGATAGCAGTATAACTCTCCAATTGCTGAGTATCGCATTTAACAGTAACCGGTCTGCGATATGTTGCAGCAATATACACAAACTATGACCCACGGAGATCACTTACGCCTGGTGTCGGGGTTGGGAGTGTGTGAGAAACAAATATATATCAAGCATCACCATTCGTAAAAAACGACCACAACTAAACGCCCAGAGCTTATCCATCCATTGCATAGAATTTAAAGAGCTCCCCAAAACCGATTAAAATTGAGTGTCTGTAACGTACACCGTAGAAAGCATCCCCATGTAAACTCCCAATGCTGTGTATTCAGGTCCGTGTCGGATGTCCTCCATGCAGATGCAAGATCGACTATTCACGACTGGCAATAAATACTGCCGATGGACACTGGCTCCTCCGACGAGTGGTCACCGGGCATCAGTTGTACTCTCCTGCCAGTGCACGATGGGCCCCTAGCGGAATTAGACGGGTGGCTTTTCTTCGGGGAGAGACGTACACAAAAATCATGCACTTCTTCTTAGTGAAAAAAGAGGTAACGTCCCTAATACATCAGCAGCGTTCGGCTGTTCCAGGACAAGACATACTCCTCATCCAGGTCGTGGCAGTCGTCGAGCGGGACGTGGACAGACCGGCTGGCCTCACCAACGGACAATCCGATCTGTTATAGTTAGAAACGAGCTGAATGCAGCGTAGAACATACCTGAGTCATCTTAGACGCCCAGACGGTGGAAAAGAGCAGGAATCCCAGAAGGGTTGCCGAGTGCATGATGCGGTTGAATGGCGGCGAGAAGTCACGGATTGTCGGAGCGGAACAGACAGGTCGATAGATTAAAATACCACAGCCCCGAGGACTTCTCAAGACAGGGATAGAGAGCCCCTGGGATCGAGCATACCGATGAGCAGCCCTTGCATACAGGTAGGGCAACCCGACGGAGTATAGGGCATTCCAGAGCCGACCGGCTTCCACTGCGGACGCCTGCCGGTCGAGGAAACCAGGGGAACACGAACAGAGGGTCTGCAAACTGAGTGTCCATTGTCGAAATAATAATGCTGTCGCGTCGTTGTAGCCACAGTCCAACTGTAGACCCCTGCCTGCCCTTTCGGCCGATAAAGGATTACATAAGCAATGATCACATGATATATCACATGACATTGGGTGACGGTCAGGTGACCGTCTCCTGTTTCGGATTTTCTGCGGCGACAACCTCCAATAACCTCCAATAACCTCGAACAACCTCCATCTGTCTGGATATTCCCCGCCTCTCGTCCTCCTGTGCATCGTGGCGCTAGAAGCTGGTCAAGGCTACGCACTGGCGCACTCTGGAACCATGGACATTATTATCGACTAGCCCCTGGCCACTCTACATATGAAGGGGCTCTCTAACCTGCTCGGTCCGTGTGGACGGTGACGCTTGGTCTAAAGCCACCGGGATCTAAACTCGTCTTCATTCTTGCGCCACGGCAATCGGTGTTGATACAATGGTGGCCTCATCCCGCCGTTCCCGCCCGAAACAGCGCACTAAAACGTTCACTGGCTGCTGGACTTGTCGCGCTCGCCACGTAAAATGCGACGAGGGAAAGCCACTCTGCCAGCGCTGCCTTCGGAATGGTTGGCATTGTGGGGGATACGACATCCGTCTGGAGTGGTCGGAAGGGGCTGACCGCGACAACGCATCTCAACGCCGGCACGCAAAGCCCATGGTGATACCACCAGAACAGTGTCTCTCATCCAACGCTTTAACTGACCTGCTTTCCGATTTGGACAACCGTTCTCAAGGGGCGGCTCCCTGCATGAGAGGGCCCTTCTCGGTCTTTCCAATCTCGACCTCTGACTCTTTGCAACAGTCCGGAGGGGACACGGAATCTGTGGATGCCTGCGGGGTTCCTTCCTGTCGGCCATCATTAAGTCCGCATTCTGCAGCTGCTGGTTTTGGAGATGGTTGGGAGGCCTCTTCCGTCTCCTACGCTAGCGGCCACAGCCTTCAGAGCAGCCGGAATGAATCGGCTCAAGAGGATTACAACGAGGTGGCTTCAGACAATCTACTGTCCGAGCTGTCATCCAGCACGGCAGCTAGTCAGTGGCGCGAAAACCTCCCGGTAATTACAGTCTCATCCGGTCCTGATCATGAAAGCCCGGATCATGGCGATAGCGCAGATGCGCAGCGACCGGCGGACAATAGGCCAAGGAGCCCAATCCACCACCGTGGTCTATCGTTAATGCGAAACGTGAGCCTCTATCCCATGTCGATGCCGCAGATTGAGCTGGTGCATCATTGGGTGACCTTCGTTAGCGGAAACCTGCTCCTGATCGATACGCCTGACAATCCATGCCGCACAATCTACGTTCCCATCGCACTGAAGGGCGTGGATTCGAGCAATGTCGAATTCGGTATGCATCGCACAGTCTTCCACGCCCTTTGCTCGGCGTCCGCTTTCAGCCTCTACCACCTACGGCACGACGAGCGATATCAATCCCTGGCGCTCACCCACGACCAACTGGCGCTTCATCATCTTCGGCACAATCTTGGCCGAGCGTCGGACGCAAACGAACCGGCTCTGGCTGCCGTTCTGTCCTGCGTCACTGCCGAAGCGATCTCAGGGAGGAGACACCGATGGAGAACGCACCTGCTCGGAGCACTCGCCCTACTCGAAAAAGGGAACGACGCCGGTTGGGCCCGAGACCCCACGATATCTACTATGCTCCAGAGTTATCTAAGCCTGTCATCCTTGTGCAGTTTACGCGTGTCGACGCAGTTGGTGTCCATCCTTGATGTTCCCCCGGAAGTGAACGACTATCTCGAGCGGTCGCATGGAATGACCAGGCCATTGGTCCGGTTTTTGGCCAGCCTAATTGAACTCGACGACTCTAATGTACAGCTCACCGCAGACGATCTGGATGGGCTGGAGTTACAGCTTTACCTAAGCTTTCCGCGTCTGTCCACGCCCGAAACACAAAATGCGAAGGTCGTCCAGCACGCAGTAAATGCGTTCTACTATGCCACCGTTATATACTTTCGCCGGACTCTCCGGCGAGTGCCATCAGCAGCCGTTCAGGACTTGGTCGAGAAGGCGGTCGAGAATCTCGAAGCGGTCGAATTCTACAGCCAGGGTAAAGGGGGAACTGCCTACAACTGGCCCGGTATGGTAGTGGCTGCGGAATGCCTCAGTGTCCCCCTCCAGGATCGCATGCTCACCTGGCTTCAACGGAAACGTCGGCACGGTCTTCAGAGTATAGATGTGATTCAGAACCTGGTTACTCTCTTGTGGAAGCGCCGGGCAGCGGCAGTGTCCGAAGCGGATTTCCATTGGCAAGACATCGCCAAAGAAGCGGATTTTGACATTATGTTGGTGTAACTGGATGGCAGCGAAATGCGCGATGGCCATCGTAGCAAGTACTTGTCGATATTGGCTCATAGGATTTACAGCACTTACTTGGACTACAATGGACGACTTTTACATGCCTGTGTCCATTGAATTTACTTGGCGATTGTGTGCATTTGAGTGCATTCAACAGTCCACCCAAGCCTAAATGGAACGGCCACCGTCAACCACCAAGCTGGCACCACACACAAAGCTGCTCCGCGGTGACACGAGGAAGAGGATCGCGTCGGAGATCTCCTCGACCTTAGCAGCTCTGCGCATAGGGGTCTTGTCAATCTCCGGTTGCATGTATCCCGACGAGAGGGCATTTCCGAGAATGGGAGTGTCAACGTATCTGGACGCATGGCATTAGCTCTGCCTTAATAGGAAAGCGATGGGGACCTACCCAGGGCAGATGGCGTTGATTCTGATGGCATGCGGCGCATAGGTTTTGGCATCCTGGGCGCTGTTAGAGTTGTACAGAACGATGACAGGTGCGATGCTACCAATTGTGTGAGTGCCACAACCGCTGTCCCGATCAGCTTCAGCCCGTCGACACGAAGATTCTGCCTTGCTTACCGTGCTTCGATGCTGTGTAGGGGCCAATAGCAAACTCTGCCGGCGGAGTGATCACACCGTACATGGAGGAAACATTGACAATCACGCCGCGGCCGTCTCGCAACCCGGATGACCTCCAGGGGATTAGCCTTGAGGCCAGAGAAGAGGGCGTGGATAGATGGGCCTGCAGTCCCAGAACTCAGCGAACGTCACTTACTCCTGTTTCAACATCTGCCGAATCATGGCCCTCTGGCAGAGCCAAACGCCGGTCTGGTTTATATCGATGACTTTCTGCCAATCCTTCAGGGGCATGTCGGACGTCGGGCTGGGAACTCCCCCAATGCCCGCACAGTTGACGGCGATGTCAATCCTGCCGAACTGGTCCGCAGCTTTATTGACCGCCATGTCAACGGACCCCTCGTCGGTCACATCGACGAGGATGACCAGGACTTCCAGTTGGGGATATTTGCTTTTCAGTTGATCCTGCGTGCCGTCCAGTGCAGTGGGATTGACGTCCACGAGGGCCAGGCCGCGGATGCCATGCTGGGCGAACGTGTACGCGGCGCTTTGCCCGATCCCTAACGACTCGTTCAGTACAGTGGCAACGGTGGGTCCATGGAACGCTCCTTACCCGAGCCAGCGCCCGTAATGAAGGCCGTTCCTTTCAGCTCCGGTGCCATTTTGCGTTGTGGAAGGGCTGAGATGACCGAGATCTACTCGCTGGGAGAGTCTGCACATAAATAGAAGACGTATGCTTGTGCAATAATGCGCTGCGTGGCGCACGTCCTCGATCGGCGCTCGGTTGTGCAGCATCCGCCACGGCTGGTGGACCTGTGACTCGTATCTTCGAAGCCCTCGTGGTCAACTTCCTTATCGTCACCACTCAACACTCAGTATGCCGGATGTCGACCCGTTCCCCTCCATCGACTGCCGCATGGCAGCAACGTCGTCTCGAATGGTCCAATCCGTTGCCATCCAGTTAGGAAAGCGACAAAGACCGCGAGAGGGCCATAAATTCGAAGATCCCGGCATGAAACTCCAGACCACTCACAGAAAAGAGTGCAGTTGTTTGTCTTCTTTTATCGAAGGACCTTCTTGACGACTGCGACACAATGGATCCTCCCGTTGACTCGATTGAAACCGACGCCATTGTCATCGGCGGCGGCTTTGGGGGCTGTTTCTCCCTCCATCGGCTGCGGCAGCTTGGGCTGAAGACGAAGCTCCTCGAAGCCGGAGCCGACTTTGGAGGCGTATGGTATTGGAACCGGTATCCCGGGGCGCGAGTCGACTCGGAAATGCCTACTTACCAATTCAACCTCCACGAAGTATGGCGGGACTGGAACTGGAGCGAGCGGTTTCCCGCCCATGATGAACTGCGCGACTACTTCCGCCACGTGGATCGTACTCTGGACTTGAGGAAGGACTCCATCTTCAACGCCATCGTGACTTCAGTGCAGTACAACTCCGATACAAGACGGTGGACGTGTACAACCCAGAACGGCCTGCGAGCGACGTGCAAGTACCTTGTCGCAGCAACCGGCTCCTCGTACAAGAAGCACTTCCCATCGTTCCCGGGCCTTGAGACTTACAAGGGCCGCGTTGTTCACCCGGCTGACTATCCGACCGACCTGGACGTGCGAGGCAAACGGGTTGGAGTTGTTGGAAACGGCGCCTCGGGCCTCCAGGTAGTGCAGGAATTGGCCAAAAAGGACTGCAAACTGGATGTCTTCATTCGAACCCCAGCCATCGCGCTGCCGATGAAGCAGCGCCGGGTGTCGGCCAGCGAGTCAGACGCACTCAAAGGGTTGTACCAGGGAATTTTCGAAAAGTGCTACCGATCCGTCCATGGCTTCCCGCACAATGCGAATGGACAGGCAGCCCATCAGGCGACCGCCCAGGAAACAAAAGAACTGTTCGACGAGCTGTGGCATCGAGGGGGTTTCAACTACCTCACATGCTCGTATTATGACTACATGATCGATGAGCGTGCCAACGCCGTGGTCTATGACTACTGGGCGCGACGGGTGAGGTCGCGAATGACGGATCCCGCGAAGATGGACATTGTCGCTCCTTTGAAGCAACCGTTTTTCATCGGAACGAAGCGCCCGAGCCTCGAGCAGGACTACTACGAGATGGTCGACCGCCCCAATGTACAACTTCACGACTTGAAGCAAACCCCGATCGTCGAGATGTCCCCAGAAGGCATCGTCACGCAGCACGGCGACGAAAAGGAACTCCACGGACTGGATGTGGTGATCTTTGCCACCGGCTATGACGCCGTGACAGGCAGTCTACTCGACATGTCCCTTGAGGACAAGAACGGATTGAGCGTGGCCGAGAAGTGGAAGGAAGGAGGAGTGCTCACCAACCTGGGCGTGATGATTCCCGACGCACCGAATCTCTTCATGGTGTACGGACCGCAGGCCCCCACGTCGCTGGCCAACGGACCGCCATTCATTGAGATGGAGGTGGACTGGATCTGCAAGGCCATTGCGAAGATGCAGGCGGAGGGACTGGAGTCCATCGAGCCGACACTGGACGCGGCCAAAGCGTGGCGAGAGCAAGTCATGGCCGCGATCAGTGCAACGCTTCTTCCCCGAACGGATTCGTGGTACATGGGGGCCAACATCCCGGGGAAACGCCGAGAGCCCCTGATCTATGTGGGAGGGATGGATCGGTGGTGGCAACAATGCGTGGGCTCGTTGGAGCATTGGGATGGGTTCCAGACGACAAAGGGTCATTGAATGGGCGATGCTGCCTACTGTATAGGAGGATATACTTCGACCACGCCAGAATGTGATTTAATACACACTTGACAAGGTGCAGATTTCCTCATCGTATGATTTGGCAAAACGTTGCGATAAGAGTATGGCTGTGTACATTTGCCGCATAAGAGTGGTGGGAATTTGGGATCGGATGCCATGTACATGATGGACACAAGACACGTAGGCCATTGAGCTGAAGTTTCCGGCACAGCGCCTCGAGGGCCCAGAAACCCCGAGCGAAGTCCAAACGAGCTCAGGCACCATTGATTATTCCCCGGACGGGCGGAAAGGTCATGGAATTCGTGGACAGCAAAGGGGCCGCACGCGGAGAAGGCCGACGAGGCGACTTCCTATGAGGGACAGAGAGGAATGGCGAAGCGAACCGAGGATCGTTGCACTGCAGATACACGATGCTCGCGATCAGTTGCTAGAAAGGGCCCGGGGCTCGGGAAGCCCGCATCCGAAGTATACATATGTGACCGAAATTCGGGCCCGTCAGGCAATGATGGGGTTCCACACACATTTGGATCATGGTTGGAAGAGGAAGGCCACCGCGGATGTGCCATGGAGCTGTCGTCAAAATGCACTCCGGTAGGTAGAGGGTACCGGTCGGGCGAGGCTAAATTCAACCGTTCTCCTTCCCACACGGTCGCTTTTTTTCAGCATTTCGCTTTTGGACAGAAGAATGCCGCTTCAGTACGACGCCGAGTTCGCCCATCTGGCGGAGCCCATCCTCCGTCAGGCGCAGAGATTCACTAAACCAAAACTGCATGATGTTGAGGGTCGCCGCGCCATGCTAGCCAACATGTTCCCGCAGACAACCAAGACCCCAGTGATCCCCGATGACATCGAGCAGATCGTCCACCATGCGCAAGCGACCGATCAGCATGAGATCGCGATCTACCATATCCGCAAGAAATCGTCAGCCGAGCGGAGGGCTGGCCCGGCGATCGTCCATATCCATGGCGGCGGGTACATTGCGCTCACGGCGACAGTCAGCATCGAGATGATGGCCAGCTACGTCGGGCAGACGGGCGTGCCGATGCTCGCAATCGATTACCGTGTGGCGCCGGAAAATCCCTATCCTATACCGTTGGAGGACTGCTGGACGGCGCTTCAATGGATCCGTTCGCATGCTGACATCTTGTCCATCGACGTGGGTCGCATGGCGGTCATGGGAGAAAGCGCAGGAGGAGGGCTGGCAGCCGCCATGGCGTTGTTGGCAAGGGATCGTGGGCTGTCACCGCCGTTGGCCAAACAGATCTTGGTCTACCCGATGATGGACGATCGAACGCAGTCGAACCATGCAGGGGAGCTGGCTACGTGGGACGAGAACGACAACCGAACTGGGTGGGCGGCATACCTCGGGCAGGATGTGGGCAGTGACCGAGTGCCGCCGTACGCGGCGGCAGCGCGGACAGCCAGCGTGGAGGGATTGCCGCCGCTTTACCTGGACTGCGGCCAATTGGAAATTTTTGTGCATGAAAGTCTCGAGTATGTGAGGCGGTTTGTGGCGGCCAACATCCCGACCGAGTGCCATGTCTTTGAGGGTCTCCCCCATGGGTTTGAGGGCCTGGCACCGACATCGACAGCGGTGCAGCGAGCGATGGAGCATCGGGCCCGAGCGATGACGACCATTTGATTGCGGGAGCCAATAGGAATATTTGTAAACAAAGAAAGACAGCAGTGGCAGCACCGTAGGGAAAGTACCGACCCATTGTGCAGAACCCCCGGTGGGACGTTGAAACAGGAAGGTGATAGAGACTGAAGAGTTCGGGAGATATAAAAGAGCCGTGACTCCTTCACAGCGTGACTCGACTGCCTTCACGTCCTTTCCCATACAAATCCAGTATTTCATTTGTGTTCTCTTCTGGCAAGATGACTTCCATCCCTCGACTCGACCGCGATTCCCTCCACGACGCGGTATCCGGAAAAGTGGCCATCGTGACGGGGGCTGCGCGCGGGATCGGCCTGGCGACAGCAACAACACTCAGCCAGCAGGGCGCGCGAGTGGTGCTGGTGGACATCATGGAAGACGAGGTGAAGCAGGCGTGTGCGACGCTGGGACCCGATGCTACCTATCGACGGTGCGACCTCAGCGACTGGTTTCAGCAAGTAGAGGTCTTCAACTGGGTTGTACAGACACTGGGCCGGGTCGACTTGGTTGTCTGCAACGCGGCCATCAACCCTGAGATCACGCTGCTGCAGACCAGCGACGAGCAGAAACGGCAGGAAATGAACACCCGGGTTCGGTACAACTACCTGGCGGACGAGACGGAAGGGTCGCAGCTCCGAGCGCCGTCGACGCGTGTGATCGACATCAACGTGCATTCGGTGATGTTCGGGATGAAGCTGGGAATCCACCACATGAAGGGCCACGGAGGCCGCATCGTCATTGTTGGGTCGGCCGCGTCGTATGTGCCGGTGGCCTCGCAGCCGGTCTATACGGCCAGCAAACACGCGGTCCTCGGGCTGATGCGGAGCACGGCGCAGACGGACGAGGTGGTTCAATCGGGGATTTCGATCTCGCTGGTGGCACCGTGGCTGACGGTCACGTCGATGGTCGAAGGGCTCGAGGCTGTGCAACGGCCGGACACGCTGAAGAGCCGGCCGGAGGACGTGGCGGCGGCGGTCGCGTACGCGGCGGCGGCGGAGGAGACCAACGGCAAGGGGTACTGGGTGCAGGGCCAGACGATCAGCGAGGTGGAGGAGGGGTACGGGGAGGTAAGCCAGCGGCTGATATCGCCGGTGAATCGGTTCTAGACAGTGGAACAGGACGGGAGATTGGCGGAATGTGGAGCTACTGGAGACTAGGGTTGAGCTTAGCAGTCGATCAGGTGTATATCAGGTGTAGAAACGAATGAAGATGCTTTGCACCGGGAGTAGTAGAGAGTAGAGTAGAGTATCCCGCAGAGAGAAGATGAAGCCGAAAAGACCAAAACAGGAAGCGCACCGCCGCACATGGCTAAGAGAGGCTCAGCGGCTGACTCATCGCAGCCTCACTGTCCTCTCAGATGCACACACTCTCCTTCCTTCCTCTCTTTGTCTTCCCTCCTCTTGCTTCATCTTCTTCTCTGCCCCTTCATCTCGCCGAATCCTCCTCCCTCTTCATCTACACTCCCATGTATCCCATCCTCCCTCCCCATCCTCCCTACGAATGGAACTGGTCTACTGACTGATTATGGTCCCTTTCATCCATTCTCGAGGTCACCTCCTGCGGTCGTTCCTCGATGCTCGTCTCCAAGACCTCAACAACGCTACCTGCAGACGCGAGGATCCATCCCAGAAATTCATCCCGTCCACCCGTCTCTTCGACATCTGGTCCGAAGCCCGCCTGGAGGAGTTTGTCCACCTGGCCCGCCCCGGTTTCGATCGCGGTCTGATCGCCCAGGTCAGGGACAAGCTCTTGCGAACCCTTTCCATCCTCGTTTACATCAGCTGGTCCGACTGGCACTTGTTCGGCGACACCTTTCTGCATCACCGAAACCTCCATGGCGAGCAGAGCCGCCTCGACGACCGCATCCCCTACTACAACCTGGGCTCTCTGAGAGCCTTCCTCGACGATATCTGCGCCGACCGCTTTTTGGCTGAACGCTGGACCTTCTTCCCCATTGTCCTCGAGGAAGGAAAAACCCAGCAATACTCCAGGGACTGGAGGCTGCCTTTTGTCAACCCGCATCCTCATACCATCGGCTCCGGCGGTTATGGCTTGGTCACTGAGGAGGAGATTGCTGAGCAGCAATTTTTCGCCTCTTCCGTGCTCCCGCGCGCCCCGTACCAGGTGAGTCTACCTTTTTGGTGGCCAGAGACGTTGCTAATGCGCTCCGAAGGGTAAGCTCCGTGTCGCCCGCAAACGCTACGCTACCAGGATGGACTTTCGCCAGGAAACCGACACTCTTAAGTCCATCCGCTCCAATCATTTGCACCACAGAAATATTGTATCCTACCTTTCCATTGTCATCGTCGGAACGGAGTACAACCTGCTCTCCCCGCTCGCCGAAATGGACCTCGAACGCTTTCTCGGGAATCCCCCGCCTGCTGTTCAGCTGCCCGATCTCATCGGCGAAGCCCGGAATGTCGTGGGCGCCCTAGGCTTCCTGCATGGCATGCTGCAGACCAACCACGGTCCGGCATGCTGCCACAACGACCTCAAACCCGCCAACATCCTGGTGTTCCATGAGCCCGATTCGACCCCGGTAGGGACCTGGAAGATCGCCGATTTTGGCATTTCCGTCATCGCTGCGCCTGAGGAGCAGCCCGCCGCTTCTCGTGATGTGACGTCGACCGTGACGCAGAATATACATAACGATCCCCCAACTGTCCAGAAAAACCCCGCCCGGAATGCTTCCACCTACCAGGGGCCCGAGGTATGCCATGGCGGTGACATTGGTCGCAAGAGCGATGTGTGGTCTATGGGGTGCATTCTCGTGCGCATACTGGCGCTGGGGATTGACGGCCTGATGGGGTTGGAAGAACTGGATAATGCACGCGGTCGGGAAGATGTGGGGAGCTACGGTTACGAGCATGACTACTTCCATCGTGGATCGCCGCCGTGTCTCAACCCACACATCAAAAAATGGCTGGACTCCTTGCCGAGCCGTGCCCTGTCCGATGCGCCCGATGCGTCGGCAAAGTTTTTGAATGAATTACAGGCGCTCTTGTTTTCCATGCTGGCCATCCCTAAGCGGGACCGGCCCGCCGCACTAGCGGTCTTTCAGCGGCTGAATGACATAGAACAAATCGTTCCGCGCGATGTCAGGGTCCCTGGTCGACGGATCAGTTCCACGCCCACCAGTTCTGCCCAATCTCCCGCGGGCAGTGGATCCTCCCCATCTACTCAGACGTCTTCTGTTTACTCACAACAACAGCTGAACCCGGTGAAGAGCGTCGTGGACGCCATCATGTCAGGCCAGATGGATGATCTCAGCCGCCTCCTGTATTGCGGTGCGAATGTAGAAGAGTCTCATGAGGGGGACAGGCCGCTCCTCTACGCAGTGAAAAGGACGAACACTCGAGCGGTAGAGATCCTGTATAAGCACAACTCAGCGTTGGACGTCGAGTCACCCGGCCTGGGTGGCGAGACTCCGCTCGCTATCGCCGCGGCCCGGGGCGGCTCGGAGCTCGTTGACTTCTTGATCGAGAAGGGTGCTCCGGTTGACGGGATGTCCGCCGGGATGACACCCCTGATGCATGCCGCCCGGTGGGGACATGACCAGACTGTTGAGACGCTTTTAAACCAGGGAGCTAATTGCCAGCTCTACTCCTCGGAGGGATGGACTCCATTGCATTACGCGGTCCATGAACTCGGGGGAGGCGACCTTCTCGATCTCTTTGTCTCACGGGCAAACATGGACAAACGAGTGGACCTCGATGTCCCAACGGATAGCGATGAGGAAACTCCCCTTATTAAGCTCATCAAGGCGCATGATGGCTCGCAGCAGTGGAGGGAGAAGTATGCAGCTCTTATACGCGGGCATGCCAATGTCAACAAGCAGGATGCTTACGGGAATTCCCCGTTGCTCGTCGCTATGAGAGATGACCACGTCGAGCTAGCCGAAGATCTCATCAACCGGCGGGCGGCCGCTCTACCCCCCAATTTCAGTCACATCCCTCTATCTCATAATATGCAAAAGTTAATCGATAAGGCGGCCAAGTCGACCGGGCAACGCCGGAACAGTGCTTTGTCCCGGACCACCCGCTTTTCACTCCGCCTGCATAGAACGAGGTCATGAAAAAA
>RAQS01000453.1:0-13320 GCA_003698115.1 Aspergillus sp. HF37 | reverse complement strand
TGTAGGGTTTTGGGTGTCCAAATGGATGGATAGGGTTGGAGGTTGATTGGATATGTTTATTTGTGTGGCCTGGCCTGGGATATACTGTAATTTCTTTCTTTCTTTC
Organism: Aspergillus sp. HF37; assembly: GCA_003698115.1. NCBI lineage: Eukaryota > Fungi > Ascomycota > Eurotiomycetes > Eurotiales > Aspergillaceae > Aspergillus > Aspergillus sp. HF37. Next base: position 13,214 of record RAQS01000453.1, on the reverse strand, counting down.
TCTAGGTGGATTTTTTGATTGTATTAATTGGAAGGACTACATAGGATTATCCTCGTGATGTACAACGCATGCTCATCAAAGTAGAATCTCATTACTGTCGCTATACCCTGTACTCCGGAGTAGAAATTAGACCAACAAACGCCATCCAAGAAGCAAGCAAGCCTATCTAATAAACCCGCAGATCAAACACCCATGGTAAAGTCATGCTCGATCCCCGGCGTGACACTGGCAATGAACTTGAGGAAAACAACCAAATACTGATCCACCCGGATAGCAACCTGCTCGTCCTCGTCGTGCTGGAGAACCTCCCACTCATCGCCGGCGGCCTGGTGCTGCTGCTTGGGATCATGATTCTGCTCCGCGAGCGACAAGCCTCTGGTCTCATCGACGAGGCCCTCCAGGCCGCTGCCTGCGGGTACCTTGGCGCTGTCTTCAGCAGAGGAAGACGTCTGTTTTAGCTTGTCGCGGCGCAGCTTGAGTGCGGCGTCGGCGCGGTCGAGAAGCGACTTCATGACCGACGCGTGCCGGCACGGATGCACGGTGGCCATCTTCACGTTGCCCTCGAACCACGGGAAGTCCTCCAGCGTGACCGTCTTGTCTTTGTAGTCGCCGGCGATGTCTTCCATCATCAGGTGCGGGGCCAGCGGCTGCGACGGCGACAGGTAGCCCGAGAGGTAGAGGCGCGGGGTGCGGTAGAAGTTGGAGTAGGTGATGTAGAGGTTGTAGGTGCGGGTTGGTCTGGGATGTTAGTATATCATGATCTTTACCATAGGTGATAGAGGAGGCATACTGCGTTGTCCCCGACCCCCCCACAGGCTCCCGGATAATCGCCTCCTCGTCATCATCGTCGTCCTCCATGTCGGGAATCTCCTCCTCGTCTTCCTCCTTCTCGCCCAGATTCCCCGCCTCGTCTACCGTCCGCACATCCCCGATCTTCGCCTCGCGGTCTGCACCTGCCGTAGAAGCAGCGGTAGTAGTAGCTGTATTCTTCCCCCCGCCCGTGCGCAACCACCCATCATCATCGCCTCCCGCGGTTTCGGGCTCGGCCTCGCCCTCGCCGGCGCCCGACAACATATCCCGGACGACCTCATCATCGAGCCCCGCATCGCCGGCGAAATCGTCGTTCAGCCGGCGGTGACACGGCACGCCGCGGGTGACCAAAAACTGTTTTCCGGGGGGCAGGTAGGAGACGCGTTTTGCGGGCGACGAGGCGTCGGCCCAGGACCAGGTGGGGAACTTGTAGACGAGGTAGTCGCCGGCCAGGACGAATTCCTCGGGGGTGATCTGGCCGGTGGTGCGGAAGGTGGAGGTGCGCGAGACGGGGGCTAGACGGTCGCGCCAGGTTGAGAGGGTGGAGTGGAGGATGTTCATGGTGAGAGATATTGGAGGGAGTAGAGAGATATGTCGAAAGAGGATAGAGAGAGAGAGGTACGTATAGGAGATGCGTCAGTCAGAGTGGCGGACAGTTACAGCGGGGTGGATGAATCATGTGTGATGGTTGCCTTATCAGCTGCTTATCTATCTCGATCTATACTCCAGAGTATGCCTCGGCCTACGTATTTATCCTCCTGTATGGCTATCTGCCATAGCAACTGCAGCCTGGCCAACCGTCCGGTTATGGCACAGCTCGACTTGACTGCGCGCAGGGCCCGACAGAGCCGACTCCGTGGCTCGTCTCCCCGAGCGCGCAGGGTCTCTAGACCTAGCTCATCCTTGAGGCTGACAGAGCATGGAGCCGAGAGAGACAAAGGAACGAGAGATATGGATCTCAGTATGCCGGAAATTTCGTATCACTCCCCCTCCATCGTTCTCCTCTCGATTTCCGCTTCCACAGCATCCACAAACAGCGGAACCCCCCGGTTCTCCCACTTCTGTCTTTCAGCCCGCGAGAACCCGTCCATACTCTGCATCCCCACCACCAGGAACCCCAGCTCCTCCCTGTCCACATCGAACACCTCCCACCACTCCCCGTCCACAAGCTTGACCCCCACCTCCCGCACGGCCAGATATATGGCCGCCACAGCCAGCGCGTTCGGCTGGTGTGTGGCATACAGCAGCTGAGGCGACAGGAGGCTCGAGTTGAGGTGTTCGAAGACCCGGTGCGCCACGGCGGGGTTCGACACGCCCAGCGTCTGGAGGTAGGTCAGCGCGATGGTGTGCGGGAGCGCGACGTGCGTGTTGAAGCCCAGGGTGCGTAGAACATTCGTCTCAGTGCGCAGGAGGACTAGGCGCTCGGACTGGTAGGCCCCTTCGGAGAGGTAGTAGGACTCGGGGGCCGGCTTGCGCGGTGTCGGGGCTTCGGGGCGAACAAACCACAGCGGAGACGCGTCTTTCGACAGGAGGAAGGTGTAGACGTTTAGGACCGAGCGCGGCGACGTCGGCTGGAAGGAGAGTTTTGCAGACAGGTAGAGCGATGCGGCGGAGACATCCTGTTCCAATACAACGGCCGAGTTAGCGGTCGCGACTCTCTGTTGAAGTAGGCGTAGACTCGTTCAAACCTTGACAGAATATATCCGGAGACTCCCGCCTTCAGACCCGATCCAGAACCGCGTGAATGTCACAATGGCCTGGGTGATGGTGTCCTGCGACAGTCGCAGAAGCACCCCGGCTGCCTGGGTGAGCAGCGCGCCGGCGAAGCGGATGGATATTTCTAGATCGGGAGCGACGCCGTCGATAGAGGAGGACGAGTTGGCCAGCTGGTCTGGGGTCGCCAGAGCGTTGGACAGGGTTTTGAGCCCTGGGGGAGAGTGAGGCATGGTGGTGGTAGTGGTGGTGGTGAATTGGGAGAGACAAGCTCTGCTCCATCAATGCAGCAGTTCAAGTTCAATCAACAACCGACTCTACTTTACGCGGCGACGCAACAGACATGGCTGAATATGCGAATACAAGGCATAACCCCTCTCTAACCTGTACTCCGGACTGTACAGAGTACCTGTATGTCTTCACTGTGGAGCTGTTCAGCCACCGGCTTTCCTCCCAGCGATCCTACAAGCCCAACCTCGCCATATTCCAGCTGCAATAAAGAGGAAAATGCCCTCCTGCAGCTCGAGCAAAACTACCCCGTTCTCTGGCTTTAAAACCAGGCTAGCAGAGAGAGCCCCAACAGCTTCGGCTTCACCGTCTTTTGTTGACAGCACACGTGGAGCCACTATTCCCATCTCGTGCCAGCTGCGCTCCTGATCGGCTTCAGGCTGCTCGTTTCTGTTTGTCGTCGCTTCGGACACTCTTGCGTTTGACTTGGGCTGGGCGCTGTATCCCACCGACCAACGAGGAGACTAGTTGACAGGCCAGTTCCGTACTGCAAACAGTTTAGGACCATGCAAGACCTCGAGCGCCCTTTGCCTCCTCCATCGCCTGCGGCAGTCCCGTCAATCGAGAACAAGGATACCCATCCAGCTTGTAATGGTCGCTTTCAGCCCGCCGAGAATACACAAACTACTTCGTTACCGGACGGCGCCGCTTTGATATCCCCTCTGCCGGAAGCAAAACTCCTCTCGCACTCCTCGCACCGTCGCGCAAATACTGAAATTATTCCGCGACAACAACGCCTGCCGGTCAGGCAGCTTTTCGCCGACCAGTCAAAGACCCTGGAAGACGTGGAAAACAAAGACAGTCCGGCGGAGAACACCGCCAGAGGAAAACTGGGAGAACGTGCGAAGCTACTGTCGGATTGGTTCCAGGGAAAGTCGGAGCCCGTCAACTTCGGGCTAACACGTCAGCCATCAGCGCGAGAACCGGCTGGTATGGAAAACACGGGGAATCGGAGTCCCTCGACGACCCTGACCCGCGCCGAAAAACGCATGACACCCCCGTCGCCGTTGAAACAAGTTACTACCGCCAATAGCTTCTCCTTCTTCGGCCTGAAGCGACAGGGCGATAGCAAGGAGGAGCTTCCTGAACCGGCCGACGACGAGCTTCTAAACCTGGACATCACCGCAGCGCTATTCCCTCCTGGTTCGGGTGGTCAGTCCGACCAAGATGCCTTCGATGCCCTACACCGCAACGCAGACACCATCCTTCGACGGCTGCAGGCAGCCTACAAGCAACGAACCTTCGCATTACACGAGGTCATGGCGGATAAGAACGAGAAACAGGAAGAGCTCGAGGAAACCAAGACGCGCACGAACCACTTGAAGATCCAACTAGATGGCATGGCGGAGAAGGTCCTTCAGCAGGATAAAGCTATGAACGCGATGGCGGAAGAGCTGGAACAAGAGAGGCAGCTACGCCAACGGGAGAGCGAGTCGCGCCTCCACAGCATGATGCTCGTGAAAGCCGCCGATGATGACACGAACAGTGACCTGGGAGGAGAGCTCCGGGCGCCAACCAGAAGCCTCAAGCGTGTCAGCAATTGCACCCTCGCCAGCGACTCGGGCTGTGAATCGGGCGATGAGAGCGTTGCGGACAGTGTGTTTTCCCAGCGAGATGGCATCGGATCGCCTCGTTCTACCATAACAGTGCCCTCGACCAACGTTTCGCAGATCGCGTTGTCGCCTCCGACTTCGACTCCCATGACGCCGGCGCAGAAGGACAACAAGTCCGCTGCGATACCTCCTCAGCGCCAGTCCGCTTATGACCGAGTTTTTAAAGGGCTGGCATCCTCGGGGTTGACCAAACCCCTCAAGGGCAGCACCTCGGACTGCGCGAACTGCCACGGAGTCCCCGCATCAGAAGCTTGGAGCGTGATGGGTGTTTTGAAGGACGAGAATAAGGGTCTGAAGGGGCGACTGGGCGAGTTGGAGGTGGTGATTGATGACTGTCTCAATGTTGTTGGACCGTAGATTGTGTGCGTGCGTTAAATAGCAATCCTGTATATATTTATATCTGAATAGAACGGCATCAAGGAAAGCGACCTACAGGCGAAGGAGGCAGCAGATAGGGCATGGCGGTCCAGTGACCAGCAGCCCCAAACGGGTTAGCGCGAGGCCGAAGTGGCCAGCGAAGCTTCAACTCTTGCCAACTTCGCTCTCTCTCGCTCCTCTCCCTCCCTTCTCTTCTGCTTCTCTCTTTTATTTCCTTCACTCCCTTCCAATTGTCTCCGTTCCTTCCGCTGGCTTTTCCTCCCAGCGTCTTTTCCTTTTCTCCACGGTTTTTGTTCTGGGAGGCCAACCGTCACCATGAGCGGACGTGAGTCCCCTGCGATCGCTGCCCCGTCGCGACAGCGTCCCCCCTGTCTCAATGGGCAAACCAATACTGATTACCGGAGCTAGTTCGTTTCCTCGACTTGATCAAGCCGTTTACGCCCCTCCTGCCGGAGGTGGCTGCCCCGGAAACCAAGGTCCCTTTCAACCAGAAATTGATGTGGACGGGGGTATGTCTCTGCTGGGTCTGGCGGCGAGGACAGCTGTCAATGCTGACGGTCGTTTCTAGTTGACCTTGTTGATCTTCTTGATTATGAGTCAGATGCCCCTGTATGGCATTGTCTCCTCCGACACCTCGGATCCCCTGTACTGGCTGCGTATGATGCTGGCCAGTAACCGGGGAACTCTGATGGAATTGGGTATCACCCCAATCATCTCCTCCGGCATGGTGTTCCAGGTATGTGTCTGCTTGTTTTCCCTTCAGGCGGCGGCTAATTTTGTGTGTTTCTAGCTCCTCGCCGGTACCCACCTCATCGACGTCAACCTGGACCTGAAGACCGACCGTGAACTCTACCAGACCGCCCAGAAGCTGTTTGCGATCATTCTGTCTTTTGGCCAGGCCTGCGTCTACGTCCTGACTGGTCTCTATGGCCAGCCCAGCGATCTCGGCGCCGGTATTGTCGTCCTGCTTATTGTCCAGCTTGTCGTTGCCGGTCTCGTGGTTATTCTCCTGGACGAGCTGCTCCAGAAGGGCTATGGACTTGGAAGCGGTATCTCGCTCTTCATCGCGACGAACATTTGCGAGTCCATTGTTTGGAGGGCCTTCTCTCCCACGACGATCAACACTGGCCGTGGCCCCGAGTTCGAGGGCGCCATCATCGCTCTCTTCCACCTCTTGTTGACCTGGTCCGACAAGCAGCGTGCTCTGCGCGAAGCTTTCTACCGCCAGAACCTTCCCAACGTTATGAACCTCCTGGCCACTCTCGTCGTCTTCGCTGCTGTCATCTACCTCCAGGGCTTCCGCGTTGAGATCCCCGTCAAGTCTGCCCGCCAGCGCGGAATGCGTGGATCCTACCCCGTGCGCCTCTTCTATACCTCCAACATGCCGATTATGCTCCAGTCTGCTCTGTGCTCCAACATCTTCCTGATCAGCCAGATGTTGTTCTCCCGCTTCTCGGATAACCTGCTGGTCAAGCTTCTGGGTGTCTGGGAACCTCGGGAGGGATCCGCGCAGCTCCACGCTGCCTCCGGCATTGCCTATTACATGTCGCCGCCGCTCAACTTCAAGGAGGCTCTCCTTGACCCGATCCATACGGCTGTGTACATCAGTTTCATGCTCGTCGCGTGCGCCCTGTTCTCCAAGACCTGGATTGAAGTCTCTGGCTCTGCTCCCCGTGATGTTGCCAAGCAGCTGAAGGACCAGGGTCTTGTGATGGCTGGTCACCGTGAGCAGAGCATGTACAAGGAGCTGAAGCGGGTTATTCCCACTGCCGCTGCCTTCGGTGGTGCTTGCATCGGTGGTCTGTCCGTTGCCTCTGATCTCCTTGGTGCTTTGGGCAGCGGTACCGGTATTCTCCTTGCAGTGACGTAAGTTCAACCCGCATGACCCAGGACTAGACGGTTGCTCACAATATTCTAGCATCATATATGGTTACTTTGAAATCGCCGCCCGTGAAGGCGACATTGGCGCGGGCCTCAAGGGTCTTGTCCCTGGAAGCTAAGCAGGGACATTCCTTATGTATGAACAGCATGGGAAAGGGCTGTGGTGTTGATTCTGTTTTGTTCCATTTAGCAGGTGGGCGTGCTGTCGCTGTGGCTAGAACAATGCTTAGAAGGTTTCATTCTTGGAACGATCTGTATTGGTAGGATGTTGAAAAGCAGCCACAACTGTATATAGCACCTTACCTGGTTGTAGCCCTATTCCTAAATCATAAATGCATGCATTAATTTTTTGTCCGACTGCAACATCGGGAGCCATCGTCAGGATTCCAACTGGGTATACGGTGTACATTTAAGTCCGATAATCACCATTAATAGTCACATACTCATGACTGAAATCGCAGAACCAGTATACAGCCTCCTCGCCGCCCAGCCCCTTCTCGCCCTTCTCCCCACCACCCAAATCAACCACGATCTCCAGCTCCTCATTCTCCAAGATCGCGCTCGCCCGCTGCTCATCCACCAGCTCGGGCTCTCCGTTAATCAAGAGCCGAAGCGCGGGGCTCCCATCCACAGGCTGGAAGCTGACCGTCGTGCGCTCGGGCACCACCGTCCCTGGCGCAACGCCCTGGGTGTACCCGATCGCGCACAGGATCCGCCCCCAGTTCGCGTCGCGGCCGTACAGGGCGGTCTTGACGAGCGGGGAGCGGGCGATGGTCGAGGCGATCAGATGCGCGGAGGCATAGTCCGCCGAGTTCTGCACGCGCACGGTCACGAATTTGGTCGCGCCCTCGCCGTCGCGTACGATTAGCTGCGCCAGCGACTGCATGAATGAGGTCAGGATGTCCTGCATGGCGGCGTAGTCGGCTGACTGCGCGGTGTTGGTGACGGTGATGGGCTCGCCGCCGCCGGCACCGTTGGCCAGGATCGCTACCGTGTCGTTTGTGCTGGTGTCGCCGTCGATGGAGATGGAGTTGAAGGAGCGGGTGACGGCGTGCTTGAGGAGGGACTGCAGCGCGGGGGCGGCGATGGGCGCGTCGGTGCAGAGTACGCCGAGGAGGGTCGCCATGTTCGGGTGGATCATGCCCGCGCCCTTGGTCATGCCGGCGAGGCTGTAGGTGCGGCCCGGGGACGAGGGGAGGGAGAAGGTGCGCGAGAGCAGCTTCGGGAAGGTGTCTGTTGTCAGCATGGCGCGGGCGGTGGTGAGCCAGGCGTCGTGGGTGGCGGCGAGGTCGGCGTGTGCTGTCGGGATTTTGGCGAGGATTTTCGAGATGGGGAGCCTATGCCGGGATGAATTTATTTAGTCGGGGGGGGAGTACCGATTTTGCTGGGGAGGAGGGCAATTACCGCTGGCCGATTACCCCGGTGCTCATGACAAGTGTGCTGCGGTCTTGCGCTCCGTTGCATTCGTCAACCTTGTTGCCCATGCTTGTTGCGTCTTCGACGCCGCCTTTTCCGGTGACGGCGTTGGCCGAGCCGGTGTTTATCACCACAGACCGGATGCCCTGGCCCTGGCGGCTTTGGAGGATGTCTCTGCTCACCTGGACCGGGGCAGCTTGGAACTTGTTCGTGGTGAACACTGCTGCGGCCGAGCATGGCGTGTCCGAGGTGATCAGGGCTAGGTCTGGGAACTTGGTGTTGGATGCTTTTACGCCGACATGTGTTCCCGAGACATTGAATCCTTTGGGATAGGCCCCGGACGCCGGGATGAACTTCTGCTTGGAGGCTGGAATTGCCATGTCGGCTGGCGCAGAGTAGTTGCGCACCTGCGACTTGATCATTCTGCCGAACGCAGCCATTGTGGCTGCGGGCTGCACAGGGGATGCCATTGAAGTCCTGTAAGTTGTCAGTGGGCAATCCAGGTAGACAGGATGCTGTACAAACAGTGCAGCCAGTTGCTGGTCAGATATGGGCGGTTTATAGATCGTTGTGAATTAGTAGCTCCGAAGTGACTCAGAGCACGTAAGTAGCCACTTTCCAGCCGGCTCTGTCTGCGATCAGACTATGTAGGGAGGCAGACACAGCCTGAAGCAGTCGAGGCTTTCCAGCTATGAACACCTTGAAGCCGCCGGAATGGGAACAGACGAGGAGTGGAAGAAGCGAAGGAAATGCTCCGACATCGCGGAGCCGGAGAAACTCTCGCCCAGAAAGCCTCGGCGACAGCGACAACAAACATTCTAGACTCCTTCCTTCTTGCAACCCCTTCCTGTAATCGACAGTCTGCTCCGTCTGGATGGTATTTTCTTCCGCCTGGTCCCCGCAATTGGTCCATTCTCACTGAAATGAAGCGCTCGCAGCCAGATTCGGGTCCCAGCGACGAGCCTGTCTCGACACCCAAGAGACAGAAAACTGCCGCCGTCAATGGCTCTGCGAACGGCCATGTCGCCCACGATGATCCACCCGATCTAACTCCGTCGAAACGCACGAGATCGACTCCCCAAAAGGCCAACGGCACTACACCAGCGACGCTGAAGTCGTCCGGCTTGAGAACCCCTACGCAGAAGGCCAAGGCCAAAGCCCTGTTTTCTACACCCACGAAGTCTGCGGCTGTTTCTACGCCCACTCGAGCGCGAAATGCCGATCGATCTGCCAAGCGGAAGAGTGCACAGCTTCTAATCGAGCAGGACGATGAGGATGACTGGGATGGGGGTGATCAGCTGGCGGAGGAGATACTAGAGGATGAAAAAGGACAAGTGGATCAGCCTGCAGCTGGGGATGAAGGCGTGCTGGAAACGGTCGAGCCAGAGGCAAAAGACCCAGCGGCGAGCAAGAAGGCACCAGAGACTCCCAAACGTCGCGCAGGACGACCGAAAGGCGCGAAGAATAAACGCTCCCCGACTCCGGAAGGTGAGCTGCCACCGCATGAACGATACTTCTTCCAAAACCGCGCGGGAAACCCTCGTACGTCGAACAACACGCTGAACAAAGTGCCGCTGCTATCACATGAGGATTATTTCGAGAAACTATCGCAGCATGTGGATCCTTGCAGAGACGAGAAGGATTTCCTGGCCAACTTGCACCGACGGTCGTTTCCGCAGTGGAATTTTGAATTTGATCAGGGGTTCAATATTTGTCTGTACGGCTATGGTGCCAAACGGGGACTCGTGCACCAATTTGCAGACTGGCTCTACCACCGGCACAGCTCGACCAACCCGTTAATTGTCGTGGTCAATGGCCATACGCACAACATTTCCATCCGGTCTATATTCGCGACGATAGTGACTGCTGTCCTTGGCACAGACGTTCCGTCCAAATTGGGCTCGCAGCCGATAGAAGTACTAGAGCTGTTGCAATCCGTCTTGAAGTCGTCATCATCGCAGCAGCCCATCACCGTCCTGATCAACTCCATCGATGCGCCTCCACTCAGACGCGCTGCGAATCAGGCGCTCCTTGCCCGACTAGCAGCGACGCCCAAGATCCGGTTACTGGCGACTGCAGACACGCCGAACTTCCTGTTGATGTGGGATATCAGCCTGCGCGACCAGCTCAACTTTGTTTTCCACGACTGCACCACATTTGCGCCGTTTGACACCGACTTCGATGTCGTCGAAGAAGTTCACAGCCTCGTCGGCCGCAAGTCCCGTCGCGCCGGCGGCAAAGAGGGCATTGGTTTTGTGCTGAAGAGTCTTCCAGAAAACGCGCGGAACCTATACCAGCTGCTTCTGGCCGAGCTGGTGTCGATGACGGACGAAGGCCACAATTCGGACGATGACATGGCCGGCGGCGCGGGAGGCCATGGGCATGGCCTGGGCGAGGAGACGGGCGTGGAATTCAGGATGCTGTACCAGAAGGCCTCGGAAGAGTTCATCGCGTCGTCCGAGATGATGTTCCGGACGCTGCTGAAGGAATTCCATGATCACCAGATGATCACGTCGCGCATGGACACGAGCGGGAGTGAGATTCTGGGAGTTCCGTTGTCCCGGGACGAGATGGAGGGGATTTTGGAGGATCTGGTGTTGAACTGAGCTCTTTGCATTGCATGAATCATGATACCCATGTATAATATGGACCTAGATGGAGATATTTATTTAATCAAGCCAGTTGGCGAATATGCTGCTTTGCTCATCCCGACTATAAGCCAAACCTCTCTATCCATTATACTAGTAGCCCACAGGAAACCAACGCCGGCAATCACAACTGTGCAAAAGCGCCCAGAGCCATGGTAGCCGCGAAGCTGATCTTGAACGGCATATTCTCCGTCACTGTCTTGTGGACATCGACGCTCTTGACGTATTTCTGCATCGTATTGAAAGGAAGGAGGTTATATCCCTTCGACGCAGCCCACTAGCAGCAACAGTCAGCAACTAACCACCGCAACCAGTAGACGAATACAAACCTCAACAGCCACAATCCCAATACCCAGCAGGACGGCCAGCGCCCTCGAAAACGCCCTCAACCCCACCCCGACCAGGAGCCCCAGCACGCTCCCCAGACTGACCTGGCGCATTGTCCGCGCCGTCGAGGCTCTGTCTCTAGGGCCCGTCGTGCCCTGCTTGCGTAGCACGGGGTCGTTTGGGTTAATCGCCCACCCGGTCTCCGAGCCCGTGGGTGAGTCTTTTTGGTAGTACGGCGCGGTGTACTGGCATTGCATGGGAGCGGAGCGGAAGGGGGATAGAGGGTGCAGAGAGAAGGAGAGACTGAGGCCGATTCCGACGGCGGCGGAGGTGCGGGAGAGGAGAAGAGATGCCATTGTATGTATGTGGATGGAATGCCAACTCGGGGGTGGACTGGGTAGTTGGTAGTAGACTGATGTTTGCTTGCGATGCGTTACCTGTATGCGATCAGCTTGGAGTACAAGGTAGATGCGGTGACGTCAGAAGGCAGCCATCGTTATGCATGTATTGCTGAGTCATAAAATATCATACATTATGCAGTGGCGGATGTAATGTATTGTAACGTAACCCGCGGGAAACCGGCGGGGCCCCTGATTGGGCCCCGCCTCCGCCCCGCGGTTGAAGAAAAAATGTCGGCCGGGAATACGATCTTATCATCTTGACTCACCCGTCGTTCTTTAGTTTTTCTACTCTCTCTCTGTTCCTCTCTTTGCTTCCTGTCTTGCAATCTTCCATCATGGCTTCTCAGCAGAACGGCGCCTCCAACGGGGCTGCTTCCAACGACTTCACCGTCAAGGCCGGTCTGGCCCAGATGTTGAAGGGCGGGGTTATCATGGACGTTGTCAATGCAGAGCAGGTCAGCAACGGCGTCTTGCCTAGCTATCTCTCGTTTCTAACCCGGTCAAACAGGCCCGCATAGCCGAGGAGGCTGGTGCTGCCGCCGTCATGGCGCTCGAGCGAGTCCCCGCCGATATCCGAAAGGACGGCGGCGTGGCGCGCATGTCGGACCCCAACATGATCAAGGAGATCATGAACTCCGTGACCATCCCCGTGATGGCCAAGGCCCGTATTGGGCATTTTGTCGAGTGCCAGGTGAGTGAAACTAACCCAATGCGCCTTCCCGTTGCGTAAATCGCCAGCTAACGGATCGTTCCGATCGACCAGATCCTGGAAGCCATTGGCATCGACTACATCGATGAATCCGAAGTCCTCACCCCGGCCGACGACGTCTACCATGTGATGAAGTCCAACTTCAAAGCGCCGTACGTGTGCGGCTGCCGAAACCTGGGCGAGGCGCTGCGCCGCATCTCCGAGGGCGCCGCCATGATCCGCACAAAGGGCGAGGCCGGCACCGGCGACGTCGTCGAGGCCGTGAAGCACATGCGCACCGTAAGCTCAGACATCGCCCGCGCCAGCGCGCTCCTGCGATCGTCGCCGAACCCGGAGGCCGAGCTGCGCCTGTACGCACGCGAGCTGGGCTGCTCGTACGAGCTCCTCCGCGAGACCGCCGACAAGGGCCGTCTGCCTGTGGTGAACTTTGCGGCCGGCGGCGTGGCCACGCCGGCGGATGCGGCGCTCATGATGCAGCTTGGCTGCGATGGCGTGTTCGTCGGTTCGGGGATCTTCAAGTCGGGCGATGCGCAGAAGCGCGCCAAGGCTATCGTCCAGGCTGTCACGCACTACAAGGACCCCAAGGTGCTGGCGGAGGTCAGTGAGGGGTTGGGCGAGGCGATGGTGGGCATCAACGTGTCGCAGATGGGGGATGCGGATAAGCTGGCGAAGAGGGGGTGGTAGGGTAGACGGCGATGATGGTGTCTGTCTCTCTCTTGCGATTGCTTGGGCGTTTGAAAAGTCGACAGCGTTGTCGGACCTTGAACATTCAGACCTGTATTCTTGTTGATATCTATGAGTTATGAAGTGCATCAGCATCATGCATCGTGATACCATTCGATACTCAGTAATACACTACGCTAAACCCATCTGGGAAGTATATGTCTCCTCCATCCCCGTCGTATCTCCATCCATCCCTCAACACCCTCCAATCCAAAATGTCCACAACAAACCAAGCCAATGGCCCTCAAAACCCTCCTCCAACGACAACAGTAGCGTCACGCATCCCGCTCCGCATCCAGCTCCCTCC
>RAQS01000452.1:0-13525 GCA_003698115.1 Aspergillus sp. HF37 | reverse complement strand
GTTATAACAGAAAACTAATTATATAAATTAGAATCAAGATTGTGGATAAGGATGAGTAAAGAAGAGATTTGAAATTTCATGTTATATATTCGGTATTTAAATAGTCGCGCGAGATGATCCTGCTTATTACTACTCTGTGGCAGTCACGTGTATGAGAGTCGATCTCACATGAGCTGATCAGAGAGGTGGCGTGAGCTTAATGTCAGCCTCCGGTCCGGGATCTGGGTTGTTCCGCCCGACCGAGGCCACATAGCCAGCCCACCGCACCACCCAATAGACACACTCCTTCCCCTGTGCTGAAAATACGTACGCTGTCGAACCGCCGGATACCTCACACTCCACCACACTATTAGCTGCGGCCGTTTTGGGCAGCCCGCTTGCCGTCAGCTAGTTTAATTGAGTATACTTTCTCCCGTTTGGGTTCCAGAAAACCATGTTGTTACACCGCTGTCTATCGATCACCTTCCTCTGCATGTTGACCTGCTCGTCATATAGCAGCAATCTGCAGCAATCTGAAAAAAAAAAAAAAAAAAAAAAAAAAAAAAGACGCCCACATCGCTTTTTGGCAGATACTATGATTCTGCTATGTCTTTAGGATCTACTTAGGCTTTCCGTGGCCCTTGAATGGGTTACTAATACTACTATATACAAGTACCTGCGCTAATCCTCACGTACAGGCTCCTTGCTGCCACATTTTCACGGACTTGACCGTCATTCCACGATGGGCGAGCTGGCTTCCAGAAGGCCAAGTAGGGTACCATTGATCGATTCCTGCTGCCGCGTCAGTCGGGTCCACGGGCTCGTCAATCCACTGACCTTGGTAAAACTGGAACGCCGCCGGTCCATGGTCCACCCATGGTTTGTCCCCAGCCTCATCACGGAAGTATCCATTAGTGGCCCCGACTGCAACGTTCAGAATCAGGTAGAATGGTTGGTCAAATGGCGTGTTCGACCTCCCCGTCTGGGACCATGGATTCGTAACGAAGGAAGAGTTGACAGCCTCGCCCGCGAAATGGCCTCTTTCCCACATGTTCCTGTTATCTGGGAACTTGGTCGTCATCGCTCGTTGCAGCGGGTTGTCAACATAGCTGTATATCTCATCCGCGCTCCAGACAAGGCCTGCGATATATTTAGTAGGTTGCAGACAGCGAGTTGACGCCATATCACGAACCGAAGGTATGGAAGCCGTCGCTATAATCGCCCCTCATTGTACTGCTGCCTCCGGTCGTCTTCCAGTAAGCATTGAGGCTCTCTGTCGGGCCTGTGACGGGATTAGCGAGATGATGTTTTTCGTCAATAGGTTCTCCAGCGCTTACCCCAATGAAGCGTACTGGACATTGTATTCCGACCACCGGGTGGGTATCCGACACCATTTCCCCTGCTTTCTAAGATGTCGATCTCACCACTCGCAGGCCAAGGACCGTATGTGTTATTCAGGGGCATCATCCCTAATGCCAGCAGCAGTCAGCCTCGAAAGCACGGGGACACGCAGTGCGAGAGCAATCCGGTCTCACATATTGCCGGCCACAGCCAGTCGCCCCTTGGTAATCTCGCCACCACCTCGACACGGCCGTAGCGAATGCTTTTCTTGCCTTTCGTATTAATGCGCGCGGACCGCACCGGGGGGATGATCACTTTATCAGCGCGACTGGAGTGGACCACGCATTCGGTTTCTGTCGTCCCAGTGCACGGGCCGTATTCACTTGAGTTGGACAGCAGATCCAGGGTGAACCCGTCGTATATCTGTGCATTGGTGATCGGCGTGGTTTCGTTTGTCAAGGTCGGCGTGATATGTAGGCCCTCCGAGTCAGCGAAATAATTTGTGTCGTCGATCGTGGTCCAGTCAAATGCCCCGTTGCCGTATCCATTAAGCTGGACCTCTGCGTTCCAGGTCGAGGCATCAAGCTCGGAGAACCGGTCGTCTAGAACGAGGCAGTACTGCGAATACTGATTAAGGGCTGTCCATTGCCTGCGTGCTGAACACACTAGTACTAACCTCGTGCTGGGGGACTTTACTCGCCACGGCATAGTTGTAGCCGGCACTCAGGACCAGCGCCAGGCCAACAAAGGCCCAGATGATGTAGTTCCCGCGTCTAGTTCGATGGGCGCGCTTGTCCTTGGCCCAGGGCTTCTCATACTCCCCGTCGAGCAGATAAGTCCGTAACTGACGCTTGTCTCCGAAATAGGGATTTGGGGAAAGGGGGCTCTGGATGGAGGACGCAGGACTGTTGGCGAAGGGGCTATGGAGTTTGCGGAGGGCTTCGGCCATTGTCGCAGGCTGCGAGGCGATGAATCCTTTCGGCGATAGCCGTGGTATACTAATATACATCAATGAGAACGAACAGCATCAACTTATAATGACTCTTGCCAGCACTTGGCCTGGAATGCTGCACCGTGGAAGAGAGAGGAATACGGGAAAAAGACTCATCAAGGGGCAGCGCACTTAATTCCACTCTAGTAGGTATGTAGAATGCTTTCCTGCAGGGGACCTGTCATTGCCATCCCTTGGGCCTATGAATGCAACTATAATGCCCATTTTTCCGGCTGCATGAAACGGTTCCCCGCCTGTTCGGCCAATCTGCTAGTCTAGACTCGTTTACTAGAGCCAGCATTGCTCAAAAACATTAACACGCACATAATCCCGCTGGTCATGGGGAATGACAAGGAATTTTTGCGAAGCTACGAGCTAGAAGTGGCAGTACTAAGCAGTACTAGACTCCAATGGACTTTGGGTCGCATAAAGAGCGAATTGCATCCTTTGTCTGCTAGAGTCCTTCACTGCGCAGACAGGCTGCAACTCTCTTCTCGCGTCGTATTCAATTCCCAGCTGCCCTGCCAAAGTGTTGAACCGCGCCATGTCTCTTGATATCGCTCGACACAAAGCGGGCCCTGCCTCCGCCGCCTCCAGCGCCCTGCGTGCGCCGTCGGCCAGTACAGACAGCCGTCCCGGGTCTCGGTCAGCCAGCAGCTCAGGAGAGCGATCGCGCGCAGGGCCATACGGGGTCGAAGGCTATTCTTGGTCCAATGGCGCGTTGGTGAACCCGAATATTGACGCGACATCGAAATACAAAGCGGTTCGTACAGTCAGCGTCCATCGAGGAGGGCTGCTACTAATGCGCTGATTGATGCCAGATCACCAAGCACCTCCACGGCAAGCTGGTCGTCAACCGATGGTTCCCGGAGCGCCCGAATGATTATAGTCAGCGGTTTGGACTGCTCGTGCGCAAATCCGAAGGGTTCTATGACTGCGAGCCAAAGGCAGTCAGCCAAACCCTGCTCCAAGCAGCGTGCAAGATCAACGCCGCCGTCGCGTTTACCATGTCGACCGAGACGATTGATATCGTACTGGACACATTACTGCCACACCAGGCCGAGCTGCGTCTCTCCAATGGACACCTTCTGCAGGTCATTCCGTCCCTCAGCGACCTCGCGACGTCGCCAGTGAGCAATGTCAAGATATTCCAATATGCGGCGTTGATTCAGCAGGAACGCATACTTCTACTCTGGCATGACAGCGCTGCTGAAATACTCAACAACGCTTCTCTGATGGAAGAGAGGCTAATGTCTTTGGTAATATACAGCCCTAGCCCCAATTGGATCTCGCCCACCCCTGCCTAACTTGCGCTGCTAGGTCTGCGGAACCCTTGGCCCAGTGCCCCTGACCCCAACGACATCAACTATAGCGTCGCCTGCAGCGTCGACAGTGCATCTGAACAAGAATCCCGAGTTCTTCCAACCGGCGCATGAGGTTGGCAGCGGCGCGGATGAAGAGTCGCTGGAACCCGTAGACTCGCTAGACCGACCCGTCTCCCTGACAAGTGCGGTATATGTTGGAGCTGCAGCAGGAGTGATCGTCTTCCTGCTCGCTGGCGTCGGTGTTTCCAAGTTGGTGTACGAAGTTCTTGTCGACGGCAACTATACGCGGCTCCTGCTCCTTTTAACCATGCCAGCGTTTCTCTTCCTCAGCATTTTCTTCATGATCGTCGTTTTTGGCAATCTATTCCAGGCGCTCGGACCGACCAAGATGATAGCGACAAACACGCGGTTTCATTCGGCACTTCGCCCCGACCTGCGGATGGCATTCCTATCCGGCTTCAGCCCGCCACATGTCACCATCCAAATGCCGACCTACAACGAATCGTTGGATGCTGTGATCATCCCAACGCTAACAAGCCTGAAGGCTGCAATCTCGGACTACGAGTCCCACGGAGGTTAGCACTCCATGCCTAGGCTGGCCAGGCGCTGATGTCTGTCTGTAGGGTCCGCGAACATATTCATCAATGACGACGGGTTCGCTTACCTGACCGAGGATCAACAAGGAGAACGCCGCCGGTTCTACTACGACAATAGCATCTCGTGGGTCGCTCGTCCAAAGCACAAGAGCGAGTTGGGCTATATTCGTAAGGGAAAGTTCAAAAAAGCGTCGAACATGAACTTCGCGTTGAGCACGTCAGCTCGGGTTGAGCGCAGGATGCTCGAATCCCTCTCAGAGACCGTCGAGAAGCCCGGCCTGGTCGATCCCGCCGACGAGGAGTACCATTATGAGAAGGCTCTATCGGAGCACCTTCACGCTAATCGCGAGTCCCACGCAGGCGGCGATATCCGCATCGGTGAATTCATCTTGTTGGTGGATTCTGACACACGTGTGGTAAGTCCCAGTGGCCCGCAGCGACTTGTTCTTGCTCCTCACCGACGTCTGTAGCCTGCGGACTGCCTGCTATATAGCGCGGCCGAGATGTTTCTCAGCCCCGAGGTGGCAATCCTGCAGCATTCAACGGGGGTCATGCAGATTTCATGGGACTACTTCGAAAACGGGATTACATTCTTTACCAATCTCATCTATACCGCGATTCGGTTTGCTGTTGGCAGTGGTGAAACGGCCCCGTTTGTCGGGCACAATGCATTCCTCCGCTGGAAGGGTAAGTCACCTTTGCTTCTCTCTGCCTCTTCTTTCTCTGATTTCGTTTGCGCCAGCTATCCAATCCATCGGTAACTCGAGAGACGACTATACTGCCTTTTGGTCGGAGAGTCACGTATCTGAAGACTTTATGGTTGCGCTACGCCTACAGATCGACGGGAGTATCGTCCGCCTCGCCAGCTACCACGGCGACGGGTTCAAAGAGGGCGTCTCCCTAACTATCTACGACGAGCTGGCGCGATGGGAAAAGTACTGCACCCTCTCTACGTACGCAGCTATCCGTTTGCCCATGCTGACCTGCTAGATACGCTTATGGATGCGACGAAATGGTGTTCAATCCTCTTGTTACCTGGCCGTGGAAGGGTCCATTTACCAAATTGTTTCGGTCGTTTTTATGGTGTAATCTGCAGTTGTCCTCGAAGATTACGATCCTGGGATACGTCTCGACATGTACGTCCGTCGTGCTGATCCAAGAAAAAAAAAAAGAAAGACGACATTCTAATATTTTCCCTAGACTACGCGCTTGCGCTGTCATTTCCAATGTCCGTGCTTAACTACTTTATCACAGGCTGGTACAATCCATACCTGGACAAGTACTACATGAACTCCTGGCAAGGTAAGTGGGAAATACATCCAGTCAGGACCGCGACTAACAACGCAGTGTTCCTCGGCCTCCTTGTTGTGTTCTCACTCATGGGGAATGTGTGTCTGGCGGTGATCCGGTGTCGACTTGGACAGGCGCAGCTGC
This sequence comes from Aspergillus sp. HF37, assembly GCA_003698115.1. NCBI lineage: Eukaryota > Fungi > Ascomycota > Eurotiomycetes > Eurotiales > Aspergillaceae > Aspergillus > Aspergillus sp. HF37. Next base: position 7,859 of record RAQS01000452.1, on the reverse strand, counting down.
TACCTGCTTTGATTGAGAACTTCAAGTGGATGCCGCTGATGGCACTTTTCTTCGGTGGGCTCTCATTCCACCTCATCCTCTCTATCCTTGCGCATATGTTCCAGATTGACATCACTTGGTCCGCAACATCCAAAGAGAAGGAAGACACCACTTTCTTCCGAGAGGTGCCAAAGGTCTTGAAACATTTTAAGTGGCTGTATGTGGTGATGATTCCTCTTATTATCTGCATGATCTATCTCGGCTGCTTCGCACCGTCCGGCTGGACGATCACAAAGGCCATTTCCGTCGTGCCGCTGTCCGTCACCGTGGGATGTCATTTCCTTCTGCCGTTGCTTTTGAATCCATCTTTGATGGTCTTTAGCTACTAGTCGGGCTCGGTTTTACTGCCCGGCCGGTTAGCATAGAATTCCGAATATACTTTGTCGCTCATACCATCGCCTGGTGCATGTCATTCTCGTATGTAGGTTCATGGCTTGAAGCCGAGACCCGCGGAGTCCTCGGGGCTCCTCTGTGCATACAAACTCGCCTGGATGGGCTAATGCTATGACCTAGGAATATGGACAGATCGCTTAGTACGGTTGGTCCCTTTGCGGAATGTCAGCCGCTATCTCGCGTTCTTTTGCAAAGAGGTAAGTACTAGCGTCCAAATTTCACCACGCCACGCCAATGCAGACCGCGTTTAAAGTTTCTATGGAGAAAGGGCCGGTTGGTAAAAGACTACGGTGTCTGTCCGCACCGGCGAGCCTGCTTCTGTAAAAGTGCCATCATGTGTTTTGTTATAGCATTCTCACGGCGCTTAAGACAGAGAACAGTTGCTATAAGACTTAGCACACATCAGATACTGCGACATTAACTAGGGGCCGGTCCTAAAGGGGTAGTAGAATATATCGTGTAGTTATGGAATGTCACATAGCGAATTAGGCAAAGTTAGTCTAGAAATGTACTGTGACTAGAAACTGCATAGCATTCCTACTAGAGATTAATGAAATTTAGTTGGAGCGTAGGGCATAAGAATAGCGTAGCTCTCTCTCGTCAGGCGTCTACGTATATACGCACGCGTATATATACACATACACACACTTATCCTCGTTCACAACCAAACATGAGGTCCTCCATTATTCTAGCCGTCGCTTTCGGCCTCGCAGCAACCGGCTCACCAAGCTCGACAACACACCGTCAGACTGGCGGGTCTTGCAGAGCCATGACTACTATGATGACTACGACGCCGCCAACCACAATTTCAAGGGCTACAACACAAACCCCGCCGTCGAGCACCACTACGACTTCAAGGATTACGAGTAGTACGGTCGATGTTCCATCATCGTGTGTCCCGGTGAGCTACACAAACACGAGATCCTACACGTCGACGACGGCCTGCCCCACGCCATTCGAAGTCGGCACGAACTGTGACTTTATTAATCCTCAATACCCCTGTGCCCCTCAACCAGGAGGTACGTAAATCTTTTGATACTTAGAACCACGGGGGTTGCTGATCAGATTCGCGCAGGGTACGGGCCCCATGTCACTCCGGACACCGTCTACAATTTCAAGCATTACGAGCCATTTCATGCGCTCGCGTCAAACGCGTCTATCCCAGACACCTACGGACAAACGTTCGAAGACCTCGACGCAGCAGTGAATGCGAACACTTACCTCGGCTACCAGATATTAGAGAGCTACGACGTCGATGCATGCGCGGACATCTGCAACGACGACCCGCAATGTTCCGGCTTCAACATATACATCGAGCGCGATCCTTCCATCAACTCTCGCAAGTGCTCGTGCAAAGACCCGCCGTCCATCACCAACTACAAATGCTCGATCTGGGGCTCGGGCGTCACCGCCGCCGCGGCAACCAACGATGGGCAAAACCGCGGAGACTTCGAGGTCGTCATTGTTGCGTCCAATGGCTATGCGAAGATCTAACATTCGCCTGTCATCCCGTGTGGCTGGACCAACAACCCCCAGGTCACCCCCGGGCAGGACCACAGTCATCCGGAAACCAGCGTGGGGCACCATTTCTTCCCGGGGCCTTTCGACGTTGGTTTGTGCGCTCTCCTGGCCGGCATCTGGGATGACTGGTTTGGATGCTGGACGGCAAAGTAATCCGCCCATCGACTTCTTCAACGCATTCGTGCTACTGTCGACGGCTTCCCCAAGGGCACCTACTGTAGCCTGTTTTCTGAACCGCACAACTCGTCCTCGGCGGACTTCGTGCCCGGCTGGCACGACGGTTCGTTTTAGGACGTCGGCAGCAGCTGGAATTTTACCCGCGAGCAGCGGTAGTTCTCTTTTTGCATGCTGTGGCTCTTTTCTTAGGCGGCCGTATTGAATTTTGCGTCGGGTCCTTGTTTTGCGAGCTGCTATCATTGGTAGTTGGATCGATTTGGTTGTTTATTGTTGTTTTATGATTATTGGTAAATGTGTTAAGAGGATACATGTGGTAGATTGCTAATGCCAACAAAGTTTGTACAATTGCTATAAAAGCTAAAGGGTGGCGTGTCACGAGAAGAAGATACTGAATGAGGGGAGAGCATCCCATCCCACTTACTGGGTGAATATGATTGATATTTCTTGTAAAATATATGCGTGTCCAACCCGACTGAGCAGTTTTTATGGACACCACAGGGCCATCCTAAATGACTAGAAAGGCAATCTACATTCTAGCCGACTGTCGGAGCCTCCGAGCTGGTAAAGGAGTTTACAGACTTTATGTAACTCTATCCCTGTGAAATAAGGGAAGGCTCTCTCTTACATGTATAGGAAAACGTGGGGTTCTTTTTAGGCTTTAACCAGCAGTATAGTTTATAAAATCCAGTCCCGACATAGCCGAGGCCTGAAAGCCAGGCTAGGACAATTCGTTAGACCATTAGAGTCTTTTACACCTTCCTATTTAGGAAGGTTAAGTTATCTGAATGTTCCGGGTGCTCTTTTGATTATCCAACTGGCATACCTGCCTCTGTACACTGACTTCTCACAACTATCCAAGGGACGCAAGACGCATATATGGCCGGGCAGAAGCCATCTACTTCGATCGTTTGTAGATCTTGCCCAGGAACGTCTCAAAGACTTCCTTCTTCAGACCCCCAGACTCATTGACGGCAGCGATCTTCTCCCGCAGCTCGCCAACAGTCTTCTCCTCGTACTCGTAATAGACTTTATCCAGTGCCAGCTCCTTGAAGATATCCTTCACCGTCGCCTCGAGCTGACTATCCTTCCGACCATAGGCGGCGTCAAGAGTCTTGCGCTGCTCCTCATTGCAACGCTGCAGGGCCTGGTTGATCAGCCACGAGCACTTGTTATCCTGAATGTCGGTTCCAATCTTCCCGATGACGGAGGGATCGCCGTAAGCATCGAGGAAATCATCCTGGACCTGGAAGTACTGGCCTAGCGGGATCAGGATATCGTGAGTCTGGCGGAGGTTTTCCGAGGAGGCCAGCTGAAGGTAATGCAGCGCGAGTGCCACGGGGAGGTAGAAGCTATAGTACGCGGTCTTGTACGTGACGATGAACATGTATTTCTCCATGGAGAAGTTGGCGAGGTCGACCTTGTCCTCCGGGGCGGTGATCAGGTCGCACAGCTGGCCCAGTTCCGTCTGCCAGGTGGTCTCATGGAACAGCTCGAGGAGGTCAACATACGCGGGGTGCGAGCGGAAGTGCTTTTTGAGGATCACGTAGATGCCCGACTCGAGCATGAAGCGTCGTTGATGGCGATCAGGCCCACGCCGGGCTGTCTGTACCAGCACGGCTGGCCACGACGGGTTACCGAGTCGTCCATGAGGTCGTCGCTGACGAGAAAGAACGCCTGAAGAAGCTCCGTCAACCAGCCAAGGGTGCTGAGGTGTTTGAACTGCTCGTCGGTCAGGGGCTGCTTCAGAAGCGCCATGCCGGTGTCTGGGACGGAGAGACCGCGATTGAGCTTGCCTCCGGAGACGTTCGCATTGAGAGACTACTGGGAAGTCAGTAATGGCCCAATTGCTTTCCATATGAGCAAAGGAGGGGTAGGAGGGGCACCTTTTCAAACCATTGGAGAGCATTGTCGGGGAGGTTATATTTCTTTGCATGGTTTAGCAAGTCCTCCACCAATGAAGGGAAGATTGCCTCGAAGGCTGTGCGATCAGTAGTAGCCATTTCGGTGGGGTGTTGAGGGAGGGAAAAGTTCGCGGAGAACTAACTGGAGGAGACGGCGCGACGGCGGACAATACGAAAATGCCAAGAAGGCGGAAATTTGATTTGCCAACATGTTGATCCTGCCTTTTTGGCCCTTTTTACTCTACGTACATCCTACCAGATATACCTGCTTTCTTTCCTCTTGTCCTTGTCTGCGAGTATCATCGTGCAAGGGCGCTCTCGAGGGCAGGGCACCGGAAAAACATAAAACGGATGGAATAAACGGGAGATATGGCTATCATCGACTGACGGTCAGAAGACAAGCTTGCCGCAAACTAAGGCACAAAATCCATCTGTGTATAGAGAAACAGTTTGCTTTCGATAACGGCGCACTCTTGGGCGTAAAAAAGCAAAAAATATTTCAGCCCGACGCGAGGCTCGAACTCGCAACCTTTAGATTGTCTCTATTATAAGAGTCTAACGCGCTGACCGATTGTGCCAGCCGGGCGAATGTTGTGAAACCTTAAACCCCGTACTTTTTAAAAGCAGAGACAATTTGCAGCAGAGAGCTATACCATTCGCATGCATGACGTCCGTCGCAGCCGTATAACTTATTCTAAATACAACCTGCTGAAACACCAAAATTGTCCCGATATGCTGGAATACTCGCCCAGTGACTGCCTGCCACAGACTTAAGCCATCCATAAGAGGTAGGCGGGGCTGAGAGATTCTGCCGGTAGTACTAGGCGGTCTACAGCTTGTCTGTTATCTATCAACATTCCTCATCTTCGGCGACCACCATCAGCAGCACCCTGTGCCCATCCGCGGTCATGGCCACTTCGACTGAGGACAATATCAAAGGCCTGAGATATAAGCTTGAGGAAGCTACCATCAAATGCTCGGAACGGGGACTCTATCAGTCCGCAAAATGGTATACACCACAACTCCCGGTTCCCATCTTTACAAGAGACTGGAATTAACTGATGTAGGGCTGCCGAGATGCTGGATTCGATCCTGCCAAAGGACAATGTCGACACAGATCCTGCCTCGCCAATGGATCTTGCTGATGCCCCTCCGGCCAACCCGTATCTCCAAATACAGGATCCCGCTGAAGCGGCACTGGAGACGCAAGAAGCTCACAAATATCTCCTGGCCAAGTCCTACTTCGATACGCGCGAATATGACCGCTGCGCCTCTGTTTTCCTCCCTCCAACCATCCCCCCTGTCCCTCTTTCCGCGAAGTCGCCCAGTATGAAACAAAAGGACCCGTTGACGCCTCGGAAAGGAAAGACGAAGGCTTCGACGTTTCCTCCAGGGAAGGACAATGCCATACCCAGGAACCCTTACCCAAAACTCAGTCAGAAGTCCCTCTTCCTGGCGTTGTACTCCAAGTACCTCGCCGGTGAGAAGCGAAAGGACGAGGAAACGGAGATGGTACTTGGACCTGCGGATGGAGGGATGACTGCCAACAGAGAATTAGCGGATCTGGGTCGCGGATTGGGAGGCTGGCTAGCTGAAAGGAGGGAGAAGGGTCTGCAGGACAGAAGTCAAGGGTGGTTGGAATACCTCTACGGGGTGATCCTTCTCAAAGGGCGGAATGAGGAAGAGGCAAAGAAATGGTTCATCCAAAGCGTCCACTTGAATCCATTCCATTGGGGTGCCTGGCAAGAGCTGAATGACGTTCTTGAAAGTACGGAGGATGTATGTGGTTCACGCCGGAATATTCATTCGATACTAATCCCCGAACAGTTGAAACACGTCGTCGATCTTCTCCCGAAGAACGTCATGACACTTATATTCCATGTCTACTGCAGCCAGGAACTATATCAGGCGACTGATGACACGTACGAGGCCTTGTCAGAGCTGGAAACCATATTCCCTTCCAGCGCGTTCCTCAAAACTCAGCGAGCGCTGCTGTATTACCACTCGAAAGGTATTCCTTCTCTCAAAGGCTCGCCTCGCGTTGCTAATATCATGTAGATTTTGAGGAAGCGTCAAGTATATTTGCAAATATCCTTATCACTTCCCCTTACCGTCTCGAAAGCCTCGACCACTACTCCAACATTCTCTACGTCATGGGAGCCCGTCCTCAGCTCGCATTTGTTGCCCAGGTTGCAACAGCCACCGATAAGTTCCGTCCAGAAACGTGCTGCGTAGTTGGGAACTACTACTCTCTCAAATCCGAGCATGAGAAAGCAGTGATGTACTTCCGACGCGCCCTGACACTGGACCGCAACTTCCTCTCGGCGTGGACGCTCATGGGCCATGAATACATCGAAATGAAGAACACCCATGCAGCCGTGGAATCCTACCGACGAGCTGTCGACGTAAACCGTAAGGACTACCGAGCTTGGTACGGCCTCGGCCAGGCTTACGAAGTCCTCGACATGTCCTTCTACGCACTCTTCTACTACCAACGCGCCGCAGCCCTACGCCCATACGACCCCAAGATGTGGCAAGCGGTTGGGTCTTGCTACGCCAAAATGGGCCGTGTTGAACAGAGTATCAAATCATTGAAACGGGCCCTAGTTGCTGGTTCATACTACACCGAAGAGCCTCAGGACGGCGGACCGGGCCGCAAGATCCTCGACCCGGAAACCCTTCACCAAATTGCACTTCTCTACGAACGTCTCGGCGACGAGGATGAGGCCGCCTCCTACATGGAGCTCACCCTGGTGCAAGAGTCGGGTCAAGCAGTCGGAGAAGATGACTATCCTTCTTCGGATGACAACGACGACACCCAGTCTTCCAATCGACCTCGTCCATCGTCGCATAGCTACCAGGACGACGACGAGGAAGACACCTGGCATGGCACGGGCGTGACGGCAACCACGTCCAAGGCTCGATTATGGCTTGCGCGCTGGGCCCTCCGCACTGGTGACCTCGACCGTGCAGACCAGTTGGCCGGGGAGCTTTGCCAGGATGGTGTTGAGGTTGAAGAGGCAAAAGCGTTGATGAGAGATGTGAGGGCCAGGAAGGAAGGCGGATAGCTGTCTCGTCTACACATAGCTGTCTCGTTTACACTCTGGATTTCGGGATGATATGCTAGCGAGGCGTTAGGATGGCGGTTGGCTCTGAACGTTATGGCTGCATGAGCCCTTTACTGCCTATGTATGTATATTAGGCTATGTCTTTTCAGTGGAGACAAAGTTATATACCCCGGTATACTTGTTCAATATTATGACTGCATCTGCAATTAATATCATATCAATCGCCTTATTCCGCTCCTCTAGGTATTATACGAATATACCAGGTCACCAATGTAAGAGAGAAAGTATCCGTTAAACCAAACGTATATAAGGCCAGTACCAACAAGATCAACCACCAAAACACCCAACCCCTGCCAACGAGCTCAACTCCGTCTTATCAAAGCTAACGAAAACCCCATCCCCGCCCCACCGCAAGCACGCGCAAAAATACTCCCTCGCAATAGCCTCCCAGGTCGTCCTCCGACAGAATCGCCGATCAGCGGACGTAGTCTGCAGACCGAGGAACGCTGCGTCGAGGAAGAAGACCTTCGCTTCCCAGGGTGATGAACCAGCCTGTGCTTTCTCATTATCGAAGGTGGTGTTAAGGGCACTCCCGACTCGCAGAATCTCAGCCCCAAGAGCAGCTTTTGTGCTGTCTAGACAGACTAGCCCGTACGCTGTCGTTTGGTTGTGGGGGTGTGGGTTGCGTTGGATCGTGTTCGCGGTTTGGGGGGATGTCTGGGAGGAGAGGGTCTTGAGGAAGCTGGAGAGGTTGTCTGTT
>RAQS01000451.1:0-13572 GCA_003698115.1 Aspergillus sp. HF37 | reverse complement strand
CCTGGGGGTTGTCGGTGGGATGCATGGGTTTGTTGGAAGCCATCCTGCCCTGGTCGTTATTGAAGAAATTCTCCGCGCCCGTCCATGATAATCCGTGCTGGAGTCGATACCGTACCAGGCTAACTAAGCGGCTGTTGAGGAGATCCTCGATGGATTTACCGATAAATACCGCGCGCAGAACCGAGTCTGCGACTGCGGAGGAGACAGCAAGGTCCTTGATATGGTCGGGAACAAATGCCTGCACGGCCGAGTTCAGGCAGGGTTTGTAGGAATCACAAAGTCCTATGCGCATTTGGATTGCTAGCTCCTCCTTTCCATATGTGGACTCCGGGATGCGATCGAAACGGCGGTAGCCCTTGGGATAGCGGATAAGTAGCACTAGGAAGTCTTTGGATCGGACATCCCACGCCTGCATCGCTTCCTGTGAGATACCCATCTTCCCAATACGGCATGACAGTGAGACGATGACCGTGCCGGTGAGACTGCCCAGGTAGCCGACTCGGAATCCAGCCGCTTTAGCCCTACGGAGATCAGACCGCATTTCTTCCACGGCCGTTTGGTTATCCATCACAGTCGAGAGGACAGAGTCATTATCATCCTCCCAGTCCATGTCGTCCACTAACGAGACCCCGTCATCATCGTCACCCAAGTCCATTTCGTCCACGGATGAGGCCCCATCGTAATCTGCCGAGGAGTCGACGGACTCTTGATTGCCCATAGTGGCAGCATCAATCCGCTCGCTGATGGTTCTCAAAAACTGTTGGATCGATAGCCCAGCAGAGAATGAATATGAGCGCTCCAAAACACTGGAGACTTCCTCTGGGATACTGTCGGTTGTGGAGTACACAAGATATGTATGATCACTGGGGTATTTCGATGCATCGACACTGGCCTGGATATCTATCGTCTGGGTGCTGGAAGGCAAGGTGTAGGTGAAGGAGATAGAGCCATCATCATCGCCGCGTCCAACATTACTTAGGCGCTCGAATGACCCCAGAGCTTTGACTTGGGCCAGATCCTCCCGGAACGTCTTTCGTGACATGATGGATCGCAGGATAGCTGGCAACAGGGACTGAAGAAGAGCTGTAGTAGAGAAGCTGGGGAAGTTCCAAAGGGCAAAAGGTGTTGAAAGTAAGACAGTAACTGAGACGCTTTATCACGTCGAAGGTTGACAAAGAGAGGGAATCTCCAGGACAACAGGATCGTCCTTCAGAGCTAATGGGAGAGCTCCAGATTTTATCTGGACCTATGGTTAGCTTCAGTGGAGCTGTATATATGATGCAACAAACCCCAAGTCAGTGGACTGGTGGGAGCCTGGTCTGGAACCGCCTAACTAAAGAGCCCTGAAGATATAGAAGAGCGTGGCCAGGAGTCAAGCATGTCAGAAGCAGTTCATGTAGGAGGAAGAGAGAAGTGGCAGAGGTGAGGCTGGCGATGGCGGCACGTGACAGCTGCTTCTGCGCTTTTTGTTTTTGTTTGTTCCTTCAACTCCCCTGCCTGACACCCGTTGGTCCTGGTCTTTGAGAGTTGTCTGAACGACCTGTTTCTTCTGAAGGCACCGACCACCAGTCCCTGCCTGTCAACGTCTCAGATTTTGCATCGCACCCTCTCTTGCTTCACACGGTTGCGCTGCTCCCTCCCTGCTGCGTGGAACTACAGGCAAAAAAATATGGGCTTGCGAGCAGCTCGACCGTGGTTGGAAAATACTGACAGGGAATGGCTGGATGGGGACCAGCATCCGGATTGATGTCGAGACGAGGAAGTCCAGCAGAATGGATCAACCATTGTATTTCCCCCAACCAGAATCTCTGATATACTTAGGGGAATTTACCTGAAGATATTATAGCGATGTGACGCCCTCCAGCTAAAATCTCGCCGGTTGAGAACTACTCCCGAGGACTCGAAGACGTGAAAGATCTCACCATACCAGCCTTTGGCTACAACGGTCCTTTTTCGATAGCAGAAAAGACACCAGCAACTAGCCGGAGATTATCAGCTTCTGGCGCTTTTATGTGCAGTTGCCTGGGAGCTTTGACCGCTGGGTTTGGTCGGGGGATGGATCCTTCCGGCCTTGCGGCTTGCATCTTGTACGCATACCGTCAGTTGCCGAAAGATAACCACATGTCCGATTGTTCTTCTACATTTCTACATTTGGTCATTTGCCTTGCACCCTTCATTCATTCCGCTTCTAATCGTCCGGTTCGTTTGACGAGTTTCGAGGGCGGCTGCCTAATTACATTATATGAGCAGAATTCAATTAGTGTCACCCTTTTTATATAAGACTGCCTGAGTTGCATCAATGACCAGCCACGCAGTCACGATCAACCTGCGCGAAATTGCCCACGTTCATATCGACCACGGCTCCCAGTCGGCTCGTATTGGAGGCGGAATTATTACTTGGGACCTAATGGCACAGTGGGCAAAGGAGAATCCGGCCACGCCGTGTGGTGGGGTATGCTGGGTGGGCGATTCACGGGGAATATGGGATCTTGAGTCCGCTCTACGGCCTCGGAGACGATCAGATACTGGGCGCAACAATTGTAAATGTCAGTGGGGAACTTGTGGAAGCAGATGATTCTTTACTAAAAGGCATACGCGGCGGAGGAGGAACACTGGGGGTAATCGTCGAGCTAACCATCCGAGTGTATCCTTTCGAGAAAGTATGTTTTCCAGCTATTTGGCTCAGGCTCCTACTGACTGTGGCCTGTTTATTGCAGGACCTGCTTGCTGGGATGATCCTTTATCAGTCTGATGATCTTGCATCCACGATCAAACAGTTCAACGGCGGATATCGTGTACTCTCCGCAGATGGACTTCCTCCTACTCTCGCCGTTGTCCAGGCCGTGGTACATTCTCCTGTTGGAAAAACCTTGGGTGTCTTCTTCGTGTGGTCATCGCCCGATGTCGCAACCGGGGAATTTTGGTTGAATAAGATCTGTGTCCTGGGCCCTGTCTCCATGCACACCGTTGAGAGGTCCACGTTGCTCAGTTAGCTGAATATGACCAGAAACATTCCCCCTAACTCCTGTCACGCATATATGCTCACGGTGAATCTGCGCCGCCTGACTCCAGCAGTGGTTGATGCCATTGCGGCCCACGCACCAAATTTCCCCATTAGAGGTTCGATAGTAGGGCATAGGGTTAGGGTTAGGGCTCAACCCTGTTTCTCACTATAGGACAGCTGCCCAACAAATACTCAGGCATTCAAAATGGCAATTGAAAATTTGTCACTTAAATCTCAGTATAAAATTACATACGGCAGATGGAAAGTATACAGCAGCCGGGATTTGCTGTGGTCGCCGACCAAACTACTAACCTGCCGGCGCCTTGGGACGAGGGATAGTCACTGTATAAACAAAGGCGATATATTTTAGTACGTCTGTCGCATCCGCGACTATCATTCCTCTCGCCCCTCCTTCGCCACGCCCAGAAATACCCCATAATTACCCCGCCTCATAAGACACCTGGTGCCTTCCTATTTGCACTTTGCCGTTTTGCAAACTACTAGCGGCGGGGAGAGCCAATTAGACCAAGGGGATATACTGGTATCATCATTCCGACTTCTATAATGCGTGGGGTCGCGTCTGCTGGTCCTGATTCATATGCACCTGTACTAATTCATGCAAAGCGAGCTGACTTGTACAGTGACGAAGTGTCAATCCGTTAAGCGAGCCGGAGTAGCCGTCGCTTAAAACAGGCAGTCTCCGTGCCCCCCTGCTTTTATAAGTCCAAGCATCCCGTGTTCTATGCGCTTAGTAGCAACTTTGTGTTTACCTTTGGAATCCTTGTCTCGTCATCATGGGTAGCATCGGACGACGAGACGAAAAGGCCGCTATCCAACAGAGTCTGGATCAACTCAACACTGCAGCCGATACCTATTTGAATCTTCCGTCTGATGCTGACAGTAACGATGCCAAATATGAGCTCTACATGAAGGCATCTCGTCTTTCCCAGACCGTCCGTGGCCCGGTCGAAACGGTTTTTGAACAATTCGAGAATGTGAGTATATTTGGCCTACCTGCTTCTGCATAAGTGCACGGGCCGGTTGCTAACTACTGCCTAATGATAGATGGCCAGACTGGGTTCAATTCGAACGCTGCTTGAGGCCGGTGTTTTCCATACTATGCCTGCCGGAAGCGAGAGTATTTCTGCGGAGGAACTGTCCGAAAAGACTGGCATGGATAAGAAACTCATAGGTATAGATCCCTAAGCCATTCGTGCAACATTATGGATAGCAAAGAACGGAATCTTTAACAGAGCCAGTGCGACTCATGCGTGCTCTCACCCCCCTCGGGCCATTCCAGGAAACGGGCTTCGAGCAATATGCTCACACACCCTTTTCTGAGTTATATGCAAACCAGCAGATCGCGGCGGTTTACAAAACAATGTAAGTGCCATTTTCGAATCTACGATTTTCTTTTCGTTAATGTTTTGCGTCTAGGGCCGACGACTTCTGCGCCCCGATGCTCAGAAACTACGAATTCCTGCAGCATAATGATTGGAAAAACGCCATCACCTTACGCAGTAACCCATTTACATGGGTGCATGAGTGCGAGGGCATGACCATGTTTGAGTACATGTCAAAAAGCCCGGCCCGAATGGCTCGCTTCAGCGATGCGATGATCCCAATGGCCTCCACACAAGTATCCACCGGCATCTATCCCTTCGCCGAGAAGCTGCGCGGTCTGGAGAGTCCGGATAGAGCGACGATTGTCGATGTCGGCGGCGGTCGAGGCCACATGCTCCGCTGGATCAGGGAGGGTGTCCCTGAACTCAAGGGCCAATTCATCCTTCAAGACCGAGCCAACGTGATCGCGGACAACGGCGAGGAGATCCGCGCTCATGGCATCGAGCCTATGGTCCATGACTTTTTCACCCCGCAACCTGTCAAGGGTACGTACGCGAGATCCGCCCCTCGTCGCTAGCACCACTGACACAACACTCTTGGCATAGGAGCGTTGGTTTACTACATGCGGCAGATTGTGCATGACTGGCCCGATGAGCCTGAGTGCAGGCGGATTCTGGAGAATCTGGCGGCGGTTATGGACCCTGAGAAGTCGAGGGTGTTGATTTCTGAGTATGTTGTTCCTGAAATCGGCACCTCGATGCATCCTGCCTGGATGGATCAGACCATAATGACCTTCGGTGGAATCGAGCGTACTGAGAATGATTTTGCGCATATTCTTGATATTTCTGGTTTGGAACTGGTCAAGACATGGAGGACTCCGGGAGTGCCGGTGGGTGTTGTCGAGGCACAATTGAAACCAAGGAAGTAGTCAGGAGGACACAAGAGCATCTGGTTACTTTCAATACGCTAAGCCTTATAGTGTACTTTATAGTGGTCGCTGTTCTGCGCCATATAACGCTCCAACTCAGCAAGCCCTAAACTCGGCGGCATCACGTACTGCGCCTCTTCGCCAACAGCCTTCGCCAATTCAGGTTGGTACCGCACAGGAACACCAAAGTCTTTTGGAAACACACTCTCGTCTACTCCCAACAACAGGTTCCTCTCCTTCCTCGGAAAGTGGCTGTCGAGCAGCCCCTTCCATTCATCCACGCCTGCAAGCCCGACCGAATTCACCCCAGAGCAAAACAGAATCATGAACCCGTTTCTAAACGCGCCATGGCACGCTTTTAGATACTCTCGCAGTCGCTCCAGTGACGGTTTAATGGAGAAGACCGCCCAAAATGGCGTCAGGCTGTACCTGATTGCCAACCACGGCTCCATTACAACGAAACTCTCAACGAGGATCGAATCCGTCGGACGGCGCAGTTGCTCATTTCGTTGACGATACACGTCTGCAACAAGCGGACTGGCATCTTCAGGGTGAACATAGTCAAGATACTTGATCTGAAAACCGTGCTCCTTTGCAAATCTAGCGATGTCGTCGGTCAACCCGTCTGCATACCCCCATTCTGCTTCGTAGGCTTCGCAATTGGACGGAGGCGCCTTCCAGTCCGTCCTATATTCCTTTCCCATGGCTGTTTCGCCGAGTTTCGTTCATGGGGACGTTTGCGACTTAACGAATTCCCGCACAGCAGACGACCCTTCGATGAACTCCTTTGCAGTTATCCCTCCAACTGCTCCGCTCTGAAAGTAATGGCAATCAGCGACCTTCGTGGACGGCCATTTCAACCCGCACAATCGTCCCATTCGCCTCCAACGCGCCCAAAAGGAAGTCCCGTTACGCTTTTGTCATCTTGACAAACTTTAGCCGGAAGTACGCCATGCGGCGGATCATTAACTAGTCCTGGTTCGGATCGGCCATGTGGTATAATTCGATCTCGGGGTTCCTCTCTAGTAGAGTCTGCCCCGTCCGCCTCCCCCACTCCATCTCCGCCGTTATGTCCAACTGTCCCTGCTTAATCGCCGCGTGTTCTGGTCGCTTGACTAGCATTAGAAGCGTCTGCGGCAGCCACAGAATCCCTGTAGCGGCGTAGAGATGCGTTAGCGCGCCGTTCGTGCTTCTAATAGTTACCGCTGGGTATTTCCGATGTGCTAGGAATTGCGTAACAACCGATCTAGTGGCGTCCTCTGCCTCAAACGTCGTTAGGATATCACTTGAAGCTTCACTAGCGCCGACCGCCGAGTACGCCGCGTCGCGTAAACAGGACAGTAGCTAGTTAGTTAGAGGCATCGCGCGGGCGAAGGTCGTCGGGATGCTGAATTGTGGGAAGTCGCGGAAATAGAGGTGTCGTCTAATTACGCGAAGCATGGAAGATGCAGAGTCGAAGTCGGCGATTCCGTGCAAATTAGTATACACACGGTCTAGATAATCAGAGCGATTAAAGGAGAGTAAGGGGCGTATCTTGTAGTATTTATAGAGAATGGTTGACTCTATCAAGATGAGCCCCGTAATAAATGCCCATCGGCCGACAAAATCCTTCCATATAGATAGCACTGCGGAGAGCCCTAATGCCAATTGCTGCCAGAGTAACTTGGATTTCTGCTTCGCCGCCGTGTCTCTCGTCTGGTTTATCTGCATCACTTGGTCCAAAATCTCTCTCCCCGCGCGCCTGATGCCATCGTGATCTTGGACCAGCAGATAGCGCAAGACAATCCTAGTCATCTTCTCCGTCGCCGAGTAATTGGCCGTGTGAGGAGCCTTCTTGAGGACATAGTGCACCGCATTGGGCATATTGTCGGACAGTTCCGCAACCCAGCTGCACGGCGTAATGGGATCCAGTTCGCAGCTCAACAGCAGCGTCGGCTTTTCTAGTTTCGACAGTACATCCATAGTCCGGTATTCAGTCGTCTCCCTGATTAGCGTGAACGCCCTCCGCAATCCAGCGCGCCAATAATCCCTAACAATGATAAAATTCATTGATAGCGGCTCATTCTTTCCATTCGCTGCCATTGCGAGCAGAGTCTTGGAAAGAGGCTGGCGCGAGGTATCCATTGTCGGGCCCTGCAGCACAAGCCGGCCAACCCTCTCAGGCCAGCGCCGAGTAAATTCCGCGAGGATCTGACAGCCCAGCGAATTAGAAACAAAATGCGCCGTCTGCACGCCGGCAGCGTCCATCCAGTCGTGCAACCCCTGCGCTAACTGGTTGATGGAGACACCATCACCCTTCCGCAGTGCCTTGGAAGAACGCCCGAACCCGGGTAAGTCGGGGATGAAAACGCGAAACCACGGCGCAAGTTGTCTTCCGAGATCATGCATGTAGCTACTGGCGACGACCATCCCATGGACGAGTACCACGGGAAGCCGCCCGAAATACGCGTCCGACTGCAGTGTTTGTTCCCATTGAAACGCGTTAGTCGCGGACAGGGTATCGCCCCCGGGAAAGGGCGGCGTGGGCGATGTTAGAACATGGAGGTCAGTCTTATGGCCCGGAACATGGTAGAATGTAGACCGTAGGCGGATGTTTGGAATGAAATCGAGCTCCATCGGTATCAGCGATACTCACGAGACCTAAACTCGGCGATGTGGCCATAGGGCTGTTAAATAGTGAATACTAGAAGGAGTAAGCGCTGTCAATAGCTCGAATGCCCATTTCTTTGGGCCCGCCACTGACAGCGTGGCGAGAGTCTGATATCACCTCAACGTGGCTATCTATCTGCAACTTGGCTGAGAGGTGTTCCTGATCGACATTTTAAAGAGAGTTAACTAGAGGCTGTTAAGTAGCAGGACTTGAGCGTCATAGTCATTTAGTACTTGATGCCAGGCCTGTAATTCATCTGGAGACTAGACAAGCCCCAGCCCTAATTATCATCCTGTGCCGTTGTCTTAGTGAATAACTATTCCATTCCTCTTCGTTTTCCATACTAATAATTCCCTGTTGAATAAACGGATGCTGATTCTCTACGTTCGCTGTTTCGGGTTTGACCGTGTTTGAAGAAACAAGCAATTGAAGTCAACGAAAGTGCCTCCCTCGATTTATTGTCAGCGGGCCGATCTATTCGGCTTAAAACTCGAAAAGAAATTGTTGTAATAGTCGCATCCTGCCTATCCTATTTTTCCTAAGTATCATACTAGCACTGGCCCAATTATCCCATAAATGCAGTTTCTTCGTTATCTGTCTTCATTTGGACTCAGCGG
Source organism: Aspergillus sp. HF37 (assembly GCA_003698115.1). NCBI lineage: Eukaryota > Fungi > Ascomycota > Eurotiomycetes > Eurotiales > Aspergillaceae > Aspergillus > Aspergillus sp. HF37. The sequence continues at coordinate 5,029 of RAQS01000451.1, read as the reverse complement.
TTACAGTCGCGACTTGCAGCATCCAGAAGTCGACTCAGTCGCAGAGCTCTGGACCAGAACACTCTTGTTCCTCTCCTGAGTCGACTGCGAAACGTCCACGCCAGGATTCCCCGTAAAGAAATTGACCGGCTTGAATCCCACGTCCATCTTCTCCACCGGCATGACCGGCCAGTCTTCAATGCGTGGGTTATGTGTCGAGCCAAATGTATGCCAAATAACGATGTCCTGGTTTCTCACCGAGGTCTCCGTCGCAGTGTCCACCTGACGCCGTTTGATCGCCGATGCAAGCCCGTCGCCGCCTAGAGACTGCATCGTGTGCTTGCCGGCCGGGAACAGCTCGTCATCGTCATGCCTGGTGACCCAGACAGCGTGCTCGGCGAACTCATACGGGTGCGCGAGCAGCAGCTGGCTGTAAAACGGGAATATATTGAAGCCCACCGGCGTGCCGGTAACAGGGTTGATCTTGTTCTCGTTGATGATCTTGAAGACCCTGTTCCTGGCGACGTCCAGGTCCAGCCCGCTTTCGTTTTCCACAATCCGGGACTCTGTCGTGTATCCTACCCCAAACGGGTTATGCACCTTGGGGTCGTTAACCGGCATAGACACGGATTCTTCCACCTATAGCGAGTTATTGTGTCCGTCCACGGCGGGGTCGATTCGAAGGTTGAATAGATGCTAGTGGTATGGGGCCAGCACGCCAGGTGTTACAACCGTGCCGTAGGGCGCCTTTTCGCCGACATTGATGGGACTAGTGGACATAATGCCCGTTACGCGCACCTCGTAGTTAATGGAGGCATCCTGCCCTAAATGGAAGGCGAAAATGTATTCGTAGTTGCTAACCTCTGGCTGGTTAACATGGTACGGTTTGGTGGTGTTACGAGGCGGTGGTCTCAGGTCTGGATAATACTCGCTGCTAGCGGTGCTATGGATTTCGCGGCGGTCGAATGTCTTATCGTGGATGTCGTTGCCGTTTGAGGAGGGCAAACGGAATACCTTGGTGACTTTGAGCTCTTCAGAAACTTCGGCGCAGACATCCAGAGGGTAAGCATAGTAATTTGCGTCCGCATTGCTGCTTAGGCGCATGTAAAACCAACACTATCACAGGCCTAGTCAGCCTCGATTCATAGCCAGAAGCTGGCACTTACCATGGAGACACGCTGCGACATGTCATTCATGCCGTCAGGCGCATATGCCCACGGCTCGATAATCACAGTTGCATCCTCAGGAAGGTCGAGCGAGCGCACCTCGGCCTGGAAGCGGGAATCGGCGCGGCAAACAGCTTTAACGGCTTGCATGTAGTCGGAATCGATATAAGAGTGCTTGCCTGGCAAATACTGCTTCTTGACAACCTGCGTCTTGTCCAGGTCAACCAGAAGTTCCACTAAACAGTTCTTCCGGTCCTTGTCCGTCTGGATGACCTGGACGTGCGCAGTCCTAGCCGGCCAGAAAACGGCGGTTTGGCCGCTGTCGACCTGCTCGAGAAAGCGGACCATCTCTCTCTTCGGAGGCTCTTTGAGAGTGATGACCCGGAACTTGATGCTGCCGCAGCCATGGAAGTCGTTGTTAACAACGCCCGCCGCCTGTGTCCTAAGCATTCATCGTCGGGTGGTTCAGAAAATCCAGGAGACTTACCGCTGTAATTTCGGCGGGAACCAGAGGGTCGAAGGGGTGGATGTCCATGGTGGGCGACCAGCAGAACTTGCAGAGGGAGAAGAGAGTGTGAGGAAGTGGGAAGTGAAGGTGTGATGAACAGTATCACCGCTCTTTATATGCGCTTTACCTCCCACGCGATGCAGTGTGGTATATTAGGTGACAAAGCACCTAGCAAACTATCGTAGACTTACCGCGAGAACAGCCTGCCTGTATGGGTTTGTAACAGAGTGGCGCCGAAGGGACGATCCGCTTTTAGTCGCCCAAACGTCCGAAGCCCTTCGCAGGCCCCAAACGAACTCCCCGGCCTGTGGAGTTTGTTCCTCGCTAATCTTATACTCCAAAGGCTAAGTCTATAACTTAAGTCTGTGCCCCGCCTTGTTGCAAGTCATCGACACAACCTGTCCTTTAGAGGCATGGGCCTCCGTGTTTGCGTGTTTCGTACTCCGGAGCAATGGAGCGACGAGGACGAGGACAGGACAGGACGAGAGCTATTTTCCGAGGCCCCATGAAGATTCCTGCCATTTTGAGATGTTCTAATAAGCCGATAATACTTGCAAGGCAATCATCATGCTCGTTCCTACACTTCACCTGTCTACTGCCACCATGCAAATACTGCTGAGCTTGAACAGTAAGGCCATTCCTTCCCATAGACTTCTGACCGATATACTCGAGTTGTAGTGAATGAAGGACTTACAATATCTATGTAACGCAACCAAATGTCGTTTAGTTCAGTCGCTCTTTCCTCTGAACATTGATGATTGATGCCATGATGCTATCTATTTTGTGGACTGCGAATGGCGCAAAACCGTTTTAGCTGCTATTATGTTTTTAACTAATTAAGGTGTCCCCACAAAGCAAGAGGCCAGTGCTATAGCGCAAGTCCCCGAATTTAATGAAGTAAAAGGAGAAGCAAAGATATCGAAGGGCCGTTCACCTGGCATCAAAGGCTAGCGCAACTGAACGTGGGTCACAGAAGCCAGACCTTAGACAGGGCGATCAAACTGCGAGAAAACCTCTCGCTGAGCCCGTTCGTACTCCCGCATGATGGTTGTCCTCCGCGCTTCAGACCGCGGCTTGATGATCACCGGAAAGTCTTTGGCGCAGACCAGGAACCCTTCGCTGTACCCGGTCTGCGGATCCAAGTCCGGCTCTACGGGCTTGCCGTCCTTGTCGCGCGCGGGCTCAATCGAGAATGCCCAGATCAGCTTCGCAATGGCGAGGAATAGGTTCCGCTCCGCAAGGTGAATCCCCGGGCAGAGCCGTCGTCCACTACCATAGCCATAATGGTCCCGGCGGTTGTAGTCGGCGGCGGCTGCTAACTCCGGCGCGAGGCTCATCTCCCCCTTATAATGGTCAGGGTCGAAGACTTCGGGGTTCCCGAAGCGTTCCTTGTCATGGTGCATTCCCCAGCCGTTGACAATCACAGTCGTGCCCTTGGGAATCATGTTGCCGTCGATCCAGTCGTCTGGCAAGCCTGGTCAGTGCACTATCCGCTAATGATGGAAGAGCGCGTTGTGGTTCTCACCTTCGGTTGCCGCGTGGGGGAATGCCAGTGGCACGACTGGCCGCCATCGCATGGCCTCCTTGACCGTTGCGGCCGCGTATGGGAGATTCTCGTAATCGGACCACTGGGGAGTTCGGTCTTCTCCCAACACGGCGTCCATTTCCTCTTGGGCCTTCTTGAGCACGCCGCCCCATTTGGTCATCGCATGGATAAACGCCAGGATGACCGAGCTCGAGGTGTCGGAGCCTCCTTCCATGAGGACACCGCCGAGAAAATAAAGCTGTTGGCGGGTGAGCCCCAGCTTCTCATTCTGGTCCAGCACGGTGTCCATAAAGGAGCCAGTGTTGCCCACAGTCCTCCTCCGCTCCTGCACATAGTCCAAGACACCGGAGTACAGCTTACTCATCTCTACGCTGACACCCTTGGCTCTGGACACCCAGTTCCCGAAGAACCTCTGTGGAATCCAGTGCAAAAACGAGTATACGTCCACCGGCGGCGTATTGCCTGGCTCCATTACTCGAGACCAGTTGTCCTGTGTCGTTGATCAGTACGGGTGTTGGGCGCGATATCGGTGCATTCTCACCATCATCTCATATAGATCGGTCATGTGCGAGGTATTGGTTGCTGGTGTCCGGATACCGAAGACCAAGCTCATGGTGATACTGTTGCTGTACCGTTTTGGGTGGAGCATGCTCTGGTCCGGCCGCACGCAGAAGTCACGCAGCATCTGTGCCGCTTCCGCATTCTGGACAGTGATATGGGATTTCTCCACAACGGTCTCCATGAAGTGCTGGTGGACGAGCTTCCGGAAAGTCCGCCAGAGCTGGCCGTACTGCATGACCAGCAGGTGGTTGCCGCCTGTGATTAGGTTGATGAGGTACGAGTTGGGCCGATTGCTGTATTTGGCGCTCTTCTTGTCAACAACCTCTTTGACGATCTTCCGGTCAGTGATGACCACGGCCGTGCCGGTTCCCAGCTTGAGAGAGTACAGCCCTCCGTACTGCCGGGCCCATTCTGTGAACCTTGCTCGAGCCGTCAGGGGTCGCGTCTAAAGTTCTGCAAGGCTCTTACATACTTCAAGTAGGATCCCTTCGTTGGGATCTGATGGAGATTTCCAAGAATTGGCACCGTCGGGGGACCTGACCCTCTGTTAGCTCCCCGTACATATTGCTTTCAGCAGGAATTTGCCCACCATACCTGGAGGGAGTTGCTTTTCTCGCCGGCCCTTGGTGAGAATGAGGTATATCGATGCGAGCACAACGCCCACGAGGAGGACGCCCACCAATGGTAGCATCTTCGGTCTGGCGTGGCAGGAACCAACAGAGTAGAGAGGAAGACCAGACAGGATCACGTTGCCCGGTTCATGGATGGCTAGCCGCACAACAGGGCCCAAGGCAATTTTATATCAGGACGATGGATGCCAGCGAACTCTGTCCGGAGTCTGCCTACCCTGCGCAAGGTGCCCCATAGGCCCCTGCGCGAGAGCATCCCCAGACTTCCCCGCATGCTATCGGTGCCTTGATCTGCGCGGAGTGAGCTCGCTCGAACTTCGCACCAACTTTGGTAGGTCTGGTATTTCGGTCGCGCGCGGTCGAAGGCTTTGCTGGTTTGTCCGTGAATTGCTCCGGCAAGGCAGCCGCTGTCGAACGGTACGAGGCTTCCGGAGACAAAGGGAACATTGTCCGAGTCGTATTGCCGTCTAGCCTCTCCACGCGCGAGACCACTGGATGCTGTTCGGGCTTACTTCTGTTCCGGGTGTCTTCCGTGTTTGTCGAACCAGTTTATGCCTGAGGTGTCAGCATTCAGCATCATCTACTATGGTGGATGGAATGCTCGGTGTATTGCCAGATTCAGCCCCTGAATCTGAGATAG
>RAQS01000450.1:0-13598 GCA_003698115.1 Aspergillus sp. HF37 | reverse complement strand
CCTCCTCCCCTTCCCACTCCTGCCACTCCCCCTCCTAGAAAGCCACCCCCCATCGCCCTCGTCGCACACATCCACAACCCCCCTCCTCACCACAGACACCTCTTCTTCGCCCTCATCCCCGAGCGAAAGCACAAAACACTCCGCGGCCAGGGCGTCCGCCAGCCGCGGGTCTTCGGGCGAGAGCAATTTGCTCAGCAGCCGGCGCCGGGTTTGGGTAATCGTCTTGGATTTACATTAGCTCTCTGGTTTGTTAAAGGGGATGATGGAGGGGATGGAATGGAAAGGGGGGGTGGGAATACCTCATTCCCCGCCAACGCGTTGATCGTCAACAGCTCCCGGTCGAGGAGGGTTGTCAAGGCGGCATGGCGGAGTTCGCGGTTGTGGGCGCGTGCGCGGGGGGTTCTGCTGGCTGTTCCTCCTGCTGTTCCTCCTGCTGTTCCCCCTGCTGTTCCCCCTGCTGTTCCCCCTGCTGGTGTTCCTGTTGTTGTTGGGGTGGTTCCGGGCTGTGCGCGGGACTCGTCGGAGGAGACTCGTGGTAGAGGAGAAGCGGACCCCTGCTCTATTTGCATGGCGTCGACGTCGCCGCTGTCGGAGTCGAGGATTATGGGATTGGAGGTGGACATTGCGCTGCTTCTTCTTCTTCTTCTGGAGGAGAGAGTGTGTGTTTGTATATGTGAGAGAGCAGTGAGGTTGGTGAGATGATGTCAGCAGAGGTCTAAGTAGGTAAAACATACAATGAACTGTATACAAACATACAAACAGACACTAGATATATAGTCCAAGGGCAAAAATAATCATACAATGTCAGAATGCAAGCCAAACAACAGATCTACTCTACACCAACAAACTCCAAGCCTAGAGAAAAAGGTATATGTACAAGCCCGACATCAGACCAAAAATATCAACGCCGGTCATGCCGCTAAACAGAAAGAGATGATAGATAGATAGAACGAAAACCAATCATAAATCAATCAATCAACACCCGTCCATAAATGAGTTCTTCGGCCACTCATACCCGGCATCAGTCCTGTCAACCATTAGCCAACATCCTACCAGCGAAAAAGGAGTCAAAGAAGAACAACAACATACCACCTGGTCTTGTTCACATTCTGATAGACCGCCGGATACGCATCGATATACTCCGTAGTTTCATACCCCGGCGGGTCACACGAGACGCTCTCGGCTTCGGGGTCCTGGTAGATGCGGATGTAGTCGAAGCGGAGGAAGGCGGGCATGTAGGACTCGATGGTGTCGTTGATGGGCGCGAAGTTGCTGGCCATGCCCAGGTTCATGATGATCGACATGGGCTCGACGGGCACGACGCGCTGCCCGATGTTGCCGTTGGGGCCCATCGCGCGCCCGTCCAGCGTCCACGTCGGGGTGTCCGCCCCGACGAACCACGTCACGTCGCCCGTGGCCCCCGGCGTGTACTCGAACGCGTAGACTTGGTACGCGTTCCCGCCGTACCAGTCGTTGTTCAGGTTGCAGAGCGCCGACATGGCCTGCTGGTACACGCCACCGCGGTAGGGGTTGATTTCGGTGATGCGCGCGTCGTAGACGGCAGTGAAGTCTGCCCCTGTTAGACTGTGTAGGTAGTAGTAGATGATATTGGGGTCCGCTCACCGTAATCAGGCATGTACCAAATGTCAAACGGCGCCACCTGCATACTCTGCGAAACATGCCCGATCACCGCGTTCGGGTCTCCGTTCAGCGGCGCCACGCTGGCCTCGAACACATCCAGCTCCGGCGCGCTGCGCGACTTGCCGGGCGTCGGGTGCGTTGCGCCGCCCTCGCACGTGCACGCCGGGAGCTTCATCCCCGGCAGGAAGTTAAGTCCGTCCGGTGTGCTCTGGTTCGGGGTGATGCCGGCGTCGCATTCGTCGTGGTAGCTGTAGGGCCACATGCCGTCGGTGGTCGCAGCGAAGCCCGGGCGGCCCAGGTTGCCCATGGACCAGAAGCCCGGCCAGAAGCCGGAGACGTCGCCGGGGCCGGGCATGGAGACGCTGGCCTCGAGCCGGCCGCCGGTGAAGCACAGCTTGTTCCAGCTCTGCACCATGCCGGAGCGGTAGTCGAGGTCGTGGTTGCGGAACTCGTCGAAGCGGATCTCCAGCACGCCGTCCTTGGTGGTGACCGCGTCAGGGTCGTACCACTCCAGGTCCTGCGTCACGCCGTACCACAGGTCCACGGCCTGGTAGTAGGCATCGTCGCCGTCATAGAAGCTGCGGCCTTCTGTGTTGAATTCGTCGGAGAACTAGTAGCAGTAACCGCTCGTCAGCCGCCGCCGCCCCCGCAAATGCCAGCAATCAACTCACCACAAGCTTCCACTCCTTCCCGTCGACGCTCTTCCGCCGCATCGCCGACTCCGGGGTGTCAGGGTCGATCAGGCCGGTACGGATGTTTTTGAGTAAGGATCGCTCCCCCACATCCAGACACAGTGGGTCGTTGGCACAAGCGGAGGGCGCTGACTGCGTGATGCGTTTGACAACCGTTCTATATACAGTCAGCAACCCAAGACGACAAGACACACTCCACAAAACAATCCAGGGAGCATACAGCACCGGATACCCCACAAACAGCATCAAAATCCCCGCCACCAGCAGCACCAGGCCGGTCATGTTGACCATGCCGCGGCGGTTGCACACGTCGCAGTCGCGCTCGATGTCGTCCGCTCGCGGGTTGTGCAGGTAGTCGTCCTTCTCGACGTCCTCGGGGAACAGGAGCAGGCCGTCGGAGGGCATGATGTTGTACTTTGTCGCGACGGTCTGCGTGTTGACATCGCCGCTGCTGGTGTTGCTGTTGTCGAAGGACCCCCGCGACGGCGTGCGCGAGTCCGCAAACGGGTTCACCGCGTAGAAGCCCTGTCGGGGGGTGTCGGCGCCGGTGCTGGCGGAGTCGGAGTCGAAGCTGGAGCGCCGCGACGAGAACATGGACGTCTCCGGGGACATGGGCGGGTCGTGGCGCGCGCGCAACGGGCGCGGAGGCAGCAGGAAGTCGGACGACTCAGGCGACTGGAGGGGAGGAGGGCCCGGAGAGGGAGAGGCGAGGCCGGGGGTCAGGGCGCGGGGCACGCCATGCTGGGGAGAAGTTGGAGGGTTGTTGGTGGCAGTAGCAGTGTCGAGGAAGGGGTTCTGGTTGTTGTTCTGGGTCTGGATCTGGCGGGCAGGCGTGAGGCGGTTCTGGCGGAAACGGTCTGGAGGGGGATAGTTGGCAGACATGGTGGGAGAAGAGTCAAGGATAGGCAGACAGCGAAGGAGCGACAGAGCAACACCATCAGCAGACAGAAAAAGAGAGGACGAGACAAACAGTCCCAGGCACAGACAGGCAGACAGGCAGACAGGCAAACAGGCAAACAGGCAACAGACAGAGAGAGTGTGTGAGTGAGACAAGAGGCCGATTTTGAACAGGCGCCGGCCCAGAGAAAGAATGCGAGTTGTTTAGGCCGAATAGGGCTAGTTTGCATTCTCTGTTCGCGTACAGGTTATACAGCAGGTTATAGCATACCTTCATTCCTTCTTCCAACAGAATGAATGTCTTGTCTCCCTACGACTCAACCGCCCGCGCCCGCAATCCCACCACTCTGCGAGCCTCCCTCTCCAGCCCCAGCACGTAGTATTCCACCCGCGCCCCCATGCCCATTTCCACCCGGAACACTCTGGTCTCCTCGTTGCCTGCCGCCGCCTGCACAGCCACCATCACATCGCCGTACTGCCCGCGCGGGTCGAACGACGCGGGCGAGAGAGCCGCGATAGACAGCTGGTCTGCGGACAGCGACGGGGAGGAGATCAGGGCGGATAACTGCGCTGCATTCAAGCATGTACATCAGCTAGCTGTCCCAAAAGGCACAGGACGACGTACTCTCATCAGGCAACCCACCCTTCCCCCACCGCATCACTACCGGCTCAAACGGCTCGTCTGTTTCCGACGCGTAGAACGCCTCAACGCCCACCAGCGCTGGCGGGACCGGCTCGTCCGCGTCCACGGCGCTGGCCCGGGTCGCCGTGGCTGCGGACGGCGCGGCTTGTTGTTGCCGCCCGGCGTCTAGGTCGGCGTTGGCTTTGTCCAGGAACGAGGTGTAGGCGTCGTCGGTGGACATGGTGCGTGTCGAGGTCAGGTTGCGGGAACGAAGAGGAGGGAAGGGGAGGGAGAGGTGTCTGGCAGGATATCTATAACGCAGAGGGAGGGCTGTCGGTCGCGGTGTAATGACGCTATACCAGAGCCGAAGAGTCCTGGGGCGCATAGTATGTAGGTAGTAAGTAGTAGTAGTCTCTTGACAGGTTGACGCTGAATGCGAACGTCCGGTTGCGCTGGGCGAAAATCCTTTCCTGTTACTACTACTGCTTTCTCTACTACCCTGTACAGACAGGTGGGTGGACGTATTCTACGGAAGTACTGGCACGACTGAACTGACACAGCTGATTGTTTTGAAATACTGCTACTTCCGTCCGAACACCTAAGCAGAAGTAACCAGATCCTTCTTGAGCGTGCCCATAAACGCCCGCTTCTCCTCCGGCGTCTGGAAAGCCCCGTGCCCGAACTTGGACGACGTGTCGATCCACTTGAGGTCGATCTTCTCTGTCGCACGGCGGTTGCTCTGCGGGTACAGGGTCTTGCGCAGCGTCATCACACGCTTCTTGACGCCCGGCACGCACCCCTTGACCATCACGTAGTCGTTCTTGACATCTCCGTACCGGACGAAGCCGCCCATCCTACGAAATGTTAGCCGCGTTCAACTCAAAACGACCCAGAATACTTACGGGGTGATCTGCTTCTTGGAAATGTCGTAGTCCGTCGACGCATTGCCCTCGTCGGACCCCTTGCCCACTCGGAACACCTTGTGGTTGCACGACGTGCGGTGGTGGTAACCCATCTGACCCGCACGCGCAACGGTCCACTGCACGTTGCTCGGGTGCCACGCGCCGATACAAGCAACCTTGCGCAGGCCCTTGTGTGTCTTGCGGGGCAGCTTGGTTGTACCCCAACGGCTGGTCACGCCCTGGAACCCGTGGCCCTTGGTGACGGCAATGACGTCCAGCATCTCGTCCTTCTCGAAGATGCTGTCCACCTCAATCGGCTTCTCAAACATGTTGCGCGAGAAGTCCACCTTGTCCGCGATCGAGCCGCCGTTGACCTGGATCTCCATCAAGTGCGCCTTCTTCTGCTTGATCGGCGTCTTGCGCACCTGCGTGTGCGCCAGCAGACGCACCACCGTGCAGTACTTCTTCATGCGCTCCAGCTCGCGCGTGATCGCCGTCCCGCTGTCCTCGGCGTGCTTCTTTGCGTACTTGGTGAACGCCTTCTTCTTGCTCTTGTACCAGTTCTTGTAGAACCGGCGCTTCACCTCGTCGCTCAGGTGCTCCGCCCACACCGTCGTGAGCGAGCGGAGACCGCGGGGGGTCTCGATGTACCCGACGACACCAACGGCCATAAGGGGAGGAGTCTCGATGACGGTGGCGGCTTCGACAACCTCCTTCTTGTGCATCTTGGCACCAGGACGGTCAAGGTCTCGGACGATCGTGGTCATACCGGCCTTGTAGCCCATGGCCGCCGTCAGGTGGACAGGCTTCTTGGGGTCATCCTTGGGGAAGCTGCACTTTTCTCAGCATACCGTCTCAATCCAGTCGACAACCAAATTTTACTAACCTCTTGACCTTTCCACGGTGTCTGTTGGCGCGCTTGCGCGGAAGGAAGGCAAGAGAGCCTGCGATGCATCAGTAATGAACGTGCTGGTGCTGAAATTGTGGGAGAGTCACGAACCGTGCCGAGGGGCTTCGTACTTCCGGTGACTCCTGTAGAAAGAGAGAGAGAGAATCAGCAATGGCTCTTTTAAGAAATCCAATGCAGGCAGGGAGGAAGGAGGGAGGAAGGATACTCACATCCTGACCTGGTCGTTAGTCGTTGAAGTTGGAGAGTGTCGGAGGGAGGAAGAGCGAGGAGAGTCTCGCTGTTTTCTGGCGTGCCGAGTGTGCGCTGACCTAATCTACTCTTGGCGCATAGCCGAGGATGCCCCGGAAGTCAGGCAGCAAGATTATATAACATCCACATATCGATTGCAGCCCTAACCAATTTATGTAGGGGGACGAGTTACCGAGTCAGAAAATGTAGTACACATTCAGAACAGACGAAAAAATAATATAGACATAACACAACGAATGCACTTCATTTCATGCAACCAGTGCTTTTCGCTCTTCGCTCCCCATACCCACCCAACCTAGTCCAGTCCAACGTATACAAGCAAAAGTAGATCAATCAAGACTCCTGCTTCGACTGCGGCGTCTGTCCTCCACTCATCGCCCCGTTCCTACTGGCTCCGTGGCCCGGCGGGCTGCCCCTTGCACGCGCCTTCTTCTCATCGTCGTCATCGTCATAGTCCTCGTCCACATCCATCTTCCGTGCTGCCGGCTCCTGCGACGGCGGTTGCTCTCCACGGCTGGGCTCCTCCTTGACCGGCGTCTGTGCTGCGGGAGGCCCGCCCGGAGCCCCGTTTGACGCTGGCGTCGACCCTTCGGTCATCGGCGGAAGGTTAGACCCCGGCGGATGCTGGGGCATGTGTTCAATAGACGGAAGTGTCGGCGGGTGGTGCGCCGCCTCTGACGGGTGATAGTTTTCGCTCGCTCGATGCTCCTCCTCTCGCTTGGCCTCCGCTGAGTTCCGATGCTGCGCCTCTCCAGGCGACGGCATGTGGTTGGGAGGTGTTACATGACGATGGACCTGGTGGTCATCGAGGCGTGCGCGGCTCTCTTCGTTCGCTATCTTTTTGGATGGTCCCGCCTCGGCTTCCCATTCCCGCGCACGCTTCATCACCGACGCTGGGCGATCTTCCCGCTCTCGCGCCGCCATCTCGGCCGCAGCTATGGCAGATTGCGGCGCAGGGGCTCCTCCCGCAATACCAGTGCTCCCTTGCACGGGTGCACTTGGCCCGGGGTGGTACTGCTGGTGCGGATAAGTCGACTGCGGCGACGGCGGGCGCTCATCGCGGATCGGTGTGATCTCAGCTGGTGGCGTAAATGGGCGATGATAAGGTGGCATCGGTCCCGACGCCGGCGCTCCATTGGGCGCGTTGGGCGCACTGGGCGCCGATGTCGTCCCAGGCGCTACACCGCCGCGGGGTGCAAAGACATTAGGGACCCCACGCTCTTGCGCAGGATGGTTGGCCAGCTGGGGAAGATGTGAAGGCGGACCATATGCGCCGGGCCCAGCCATTGAGGCCTTGGGTGAACGAGGCGCTTGTTGACCGCGCATAGGTTCCGCATAAATCCTTCCCTGCTCTTGGTGCGGGCTTGGCTGCTGGACCATCGCGGGGCCACGTACCGCTTCACGATGGTCGAAACCATTTGCAACCTGGACTGGGACATGCGGTTGGGGCGGAGCCTGGGCCTGGGAAGGGAGTTCGGTCATACCACGGCCCCAATCAGTGACCTGCCTCGGAGGCCCAGGTGGTGGCCCGGCCGGTGCCGGGGCACCCCATTGCGGCGCGGGAGGTGCCCCGACACCTGGAGCCTGGTAGGCTTGAGGGTGGACATCCTGAGGCTGCGGGGCGGGGGCATTGTGCTGGTTTGAGCCTGACAGCTGGCTCTGAAGTAGCTGCAGGCGCGCTTTGATGTGAACGTTGGCCGGATCCAGATCAGCCGCTCGGCCATACGCATCAAGAGCATCGGTGATCTGGTTGTTACAGGACTCGTACTAGACACGGGGTCAGCATGACTTAAGTACCTCCTAATGGTTTTCCGACTCACCAGAGTGCCCAAATCGTACCACACTTCCGAGATGTAGGGATTCAAGCGGATAGCACGAGAATACGCATCAAGCGCATCCCGGTATTGGTTGATTTGGTAGTAGAGAACACCGATCGAGCACCAGAAGGTTGGATTCCTTCCGTCACGGTAAACCGCCTGCTGATAGGCTTCATACGCCTTGGGGTACTTGGACTGCGACATGTAGCAGCGCCCAAGGAGGTACCAGCTTTGGGAGTCAGTGTTGTCTGATCAACCGTTAGATCTGGGCACACGATTGAACGCCATAATTGGTTACGCACCAGCACTGACGGATTTTTCAAGATATTCAATAGCCTTCTCCTGGCTCGCATAGCTGGTGCTTTGCTGATGGTACAACCATCCGAGTTGCTGAAGTACCTTGGCGTGGTTGGGATCTCGTTCCAAGACCCGCCTGTAGGCTGCCTGCGCCGAGTCAAACTGGAAACAGTCAGCATGGCACACACTGACCCGTTGATGCGAAGCAACCCACGTCCTTCTGCTGCTCATGGACATGGCCAATTTGGAACCAAATATCCTCCTCCGACAAAGGTCGCGGAGGATCGCCGACGATATATTTGAAGCACTTGAGGGAACATTAGCAGGGGCCCGGTCATCAAATCAACGGACAGACATACCTCCAAGCTCTGGTTGAATTTTTGCTGCTGCTTGTAGATGATGCCCAGTCGGAAATAGATCTCATTGGCCTTGTCGAAATCGGGTGCCATGCGCATGACTTGGGAGAAGGCTTCTTCTGCATGATCGAGAGAGCCGTAGCGATCATATAATATGCCAATCCCGTACCAAAGCCTTGGCTCCTAAAATCAAACACTTAGGGGAGTTTCAACGGCAGCGGATTAGCGGCTACCAACCTTGGGATCACGCAGATGATAAAGCGCCTGCTGATAGGAAGTATACGCGTCTTGCAAATTATCCATCATCAGATTACAATGGCCTAAAGCAGCGATTAGTCCTGTCATGAGGGCAGATAGCAGAGGACAGCGGCGCACCTAGGCTACCCCAGGTCTCCCCGTTGCCAGCATCGAGCCTTAGGATATGATGGAGAAATTCGATGGCCTTGGGGAACTGTTCTTTTGTGCGCAGGATGCAGGCGATGGCGGTCATGGCGGCAATGGAAGTCGGATTGTGGCGCGTCGCCTGTTCATAAGCATTCATGGCACCGTCCAGATCACCCATCAATTCGGTGAGGCTCCCTGGACCAGGTATCAGCGGGATGGCGCGGGTCCCGACGCTGTAAGTGACATACCGATTTGAAGCCACACCTGTTCGTTCAGGGCGGCGATTTTCTGGGCGGTACCGAAGAGAGGAACCTTTTGACCCTGCGACTGCAAGGTGACATGGCCATTGACCTGCGGATGGATGGCGAGATGGGCATGGCCTGGGGTTACCGCCGCGGTGGGCGACGGTTGGGTGTGAGACATGATCCCCGGGCAAGTTTGAGGGTAAACGACGCCTCAGAAACTTGCGACACAATGATGCAATGCAGAGCCAGTCGTTGAAGGTGGTATAGGCCGATGAACCAGCAATCTCGTGCCCACGCGAAAGATCCAACTTCTGTTATAACGGTCGGGGGCTCGGGCAACACAAGGCAGATCGCAAGTCCAAACCCAGGCACGGTACCGCCGGGAACGCGAAGGGGCAGAACTCAAGATTGACAGGTCTTCGAGTCGTGTACGGCTGGGTACGACAGGGATGGTTGGGTGACGCGGAGAGAGTCGTACTCAAAAGCGCCGACGTCCGCGAGCAGTTAAGAGCCGGAAGGACGGCGGCAGACGGGGACCAATTAGGAGGCGAGAGGAGGGAAAGGGGATGGAAGGATGATAAGCAGCGAGAAGAAAAGAACAAGGGGCCACGAGCTAGTTGCGGGGAAGAGAAGGGAAAGAGAAAGGAAGGAGAGGAGAGAGAGGAGAGAGGAAGAGAGTGTGAGAGGAAGGAGGAGGAAAGGGTCGAGGGGCTGGAGGAAGAGGCGGAATTTGCCAAGGCGCGCTAGTGGTTGCGCAGGTCGGGTCCAAGTCGGCCGCAAAACGAAAATCCGGTCCGGCCTGCATCCAGGAACGGTTTAGCGGGCGTGGGCCGTGGACGCGAATATTTTCCGTCCTTGAACCCGTGGCAGAAAGAGCTGGTAGAATTGGTAATACAGAACTATAGTTGTTCTAAGAGACAGCAAATAAAATATAAAATATATGTACATATACGAAGCTGTATATACTATATACGTACTATACTACATACTACATGCCATGTCATACGGATTGGGCAAGATGTGGTGGGGACACTGGGGCAGCTCCCCGTGGCCTGGTGGGTCTCGGCCTCAGCCTGCGCCTTAAGCTCATCCGCCGAGCTCCTGACGGGTGGCTTGACAATACATAACCTGTACTCCGTACAGCCTGTAATTATCTGTATTTTATTTTATCATTAATATGCCTCGTATCCTATGGAGTATCGGGATTATTATTCTCTACAGAGTATTATTCTGTATTTAGTTAATGCCATGTCGCACTCTCGTGAAACGTCCCGACCGCGCCGCACCAAGCACTGGCCGTGTGGAAGCCCTCCCTGTGTGATCCTCCTACTCCTCCCTGCTAGTCTAGTCCTCAGCCAGTCACCGTTCCTGCAAAACTCTCCCTGTCTGAGTTTGCGGGGTTGCACGGCAGCCAAGACCCCACCGACTGCCGCGTCTCCGGCCTGGCATGTCTCACAGCTGCTGGTGTGTTGTCAGCCGGGAATAATTCAGCCTGGCATCGATCCGAATAGATGGCCCGTAAATCGCACCGCCTCAGATAGCGATCGTCGGGTTGGCCGCCATAGCCGTGCTCTCGTGGCGTGGCACAAGGTTTCTGCCAACGCTCGGACGTCCGCCCTAACCCGGACTTGAGACAGTGGCTTGGTTTCCTGATCAAGGCGATCTACCCTGGACTCTGAGTGCCCTACTGAAACGATCTGCTTGTGTCGCACTGCAGATGCCGGTACGACATGCAGCCGCGATTTCGAATCCGTCCGGGATGCCGCCGAACGATCCAGCCCGGCGTTGGCTCTGGAGTGCAGCTCGCTTCGGAGGAAGGGCAAATAGGAGGTTAAGTCACCCGAGCGGCTACGTGGTGGCATACTCTGACAAGGCACTGGCTGACAGTGCCCAACGGTGGCGTGCATACATGGCCGGCTATAATCCCAACACGCAGAACACGGACGCCTGCAGGCCAACGGATTGCTCGATTTCAGGGGTTAGTAAGCGCATACCGCAAACGGTGCATCCATTCCATTCCATCCAGGGCGGGTAGGGATATTTATGCCTTACATCGGAGTCATGCCCACTCTTAGGGCCCTAAGACCCGCTAGGGCAATACCGCCAGATGATCGCCGGCTGACTCGGTTGATGCGACCATATGAAGCACGTCGACTCTCGCCAAGAGCTTAGGCGTCGAGAATGTGTTGATTGAAATGATACTTCCAGTCAGTCGGTCAGGAGGCGTTGCGCCGCGACATGAGGCGTGCCAATGTCTTGGCAGGCAGGCAGGCAGGCAGGGCGGGCTCGGCGAGTGGCTCACTCGATCTGGGCAATGGGCAATGTGGCTGGACAGGAGGTGCTATGGCCAAGATGATGGCGGTGATTATCGAGAGGCCGTGGTAGCAGTTGCCAGTCGACAGATCCAGATGCTATCCATCCATCCATCCATCCATCCATCCATCCAGGCAGCAGGTTGAACAAGCAAACTGCAGCGATACAGGAGGAGGCTTGGCACCAATAAAGACGCACCGCTGCCAAGCCTGGTCCTCCGCTGGCCAATCACAGCGCCTCCAGCCGACAGGGTACCCCCGCATGGCCTTGGCGCTTGGCATTGCAGACCAGGGCCATCCGCTAACAATGTCCGCTAACATTGTCCGCTAATAACACGCCCGCTAACATCGCCGCTGTGCTTCCGCTGGCATCAACTGCCGCAAATGCGCTGCCAACAGGTCTGGGTGCTTTTCCCTCCGCCGGCAGGAGGCGCCCAGAGCAGCCAGCAACCCGGTGCCAAGGGCTCGGCATCTGGGCAGCTTGGCTTTGCACCTCCGCTAAGAGAATTCCGCTCTGGACGCGGCCTGCTGTTGTGCTCCCTCGCCGCTTATAAGTCTGCTCTCTCCTCCCCGTCATTCCTCTCCTTTTCCAAACCCTCCAAAGCCCCCAAACCCTCCAAACTCTCCATGTCCTGACCACATCATGCCCTCCATCTTCTGCCTGCCTGCCTGCCCATGAGCTCTCCTCTGGGCCTGCCATGTCCCAGCCGGAGATGTCCTATGCTCCTGCCTACTTTCAGGACTCTGGCCACTTCGCTCGCCCTTCCGTTCCTGCCGCATCTCGACAGTCATTGCCTCGTCATCCCCACGACCAGCCGGATCGCTCCTCCGTGCAACACTCTCCAGATCACGCTCGTTCCCCGGCCAGCCCTCTGCCGTTCACTCCGCTCGCCGAGCAACCACCCGCGGCTCCTCCCCCGCTGGCTGTCCGTCCCCGCCAGGAAGTCGATTCCGTCTTCGCCGGCTCGTCCAACAGCAGCGGAGGTGCAAGCAAGGAAGATCGCACCCGTGGTAGCTGGGGGGATCGCTCTTCATTCATGTCGTCCGACAACCACCACCCGCATGCCGTGCCGCGCGTGCAGAAGCAGCCGTTCCACAGCGACGGCTCCGCAGACAGCGAGGATGCTCTTCTGATGCTGGTGCGTCGAGACCTGCTCGACTCCTAATATATACATCCCTACTGACATCAACAGTTCCGCCTGTCCATCCCCGTCCCCATCTTCTCCGTCGGCGCCGCCTTCTACACCGTCCTGGGCCTCTTCTTCGTGCTCCTCACCTCCCCGCTGCGCCTCTGCTCCGTCATCTCCAAATCAGCCACTCCCCGCACCCGCCTCTGCGACCTCCTCGCTCCGGCATTGCACGTCCACGAGCGTCTAGTCCGCTCGCCGAGGCCCCTGCGCGACGACCGCACCTCCCCGACCCAGTGGATCTACAACGACGACGCCGTCTCGCCGTCCCGAGAGCCCGACCCGAGCGAGTGCTACTCCGCCAGCGGCCTGACCGGCGTGCTGCTCCTGTCTGCCTTCCTATGCGTGCCGCTGCTCCTCGTCACTTGGATCGTCGCCTGCTTCTGGGTCTTCGCCAAGATGATGGGCAACCCGGATGGCACCGAGCGCAAGGACGACGGCCGCACCGCCGTCCTGGGCGTCACCCACTGGTGGCAGAGGTGGCTGGCCTATGCTCGGAGATAGCCTGTCCGATGTGACGAGAGCACTGTTTTGCTTGGATTTTGCAATGATACCAACGCTGGGATACGAATGACGGGTCTGTTAGCTGGGTCTTTATTTTTTAATTTTCGTTCAAGGACAATGTACGGATGGCGTTTTGGGGCTCGGATGGTGTTAGGGCTTTGGATGTTATTTTTAGCTTGTCTCTCTCTGCTGGCTTAGCTGTCTTTTGCTGGATTGATTGATTGATTGATTGATACCCGGGTCTATTGTTTCGCGTCTAGGGTTTGCGGCTAGCTTAGAGAATAGAGACTCCATACTCATTTTGTACTCCTGTAGCTGTAGACAATGCATGAAACGAAATCAATCAGAAACACGGGTATACAGATACCGATACCGCAACAATCAACAGACGCATCACTCATGTCGTAAACTGCTCTCAACTCCATGCTGCTGTAATCCACCGGCCGTAACGTTGGCTGACTGGCATCAATCACTCAATCAATCAATGCCTCCTCCCCCGTCCACCTCGTGCATCTCCTCGTGCACCTCCCCGTCCACCTCCCCGTCCAACGCCTCGTCCAACGCCTCGTCCAACGCCTCGTCC
>RAQS01000449.1:0-13709 GCA_003698115.1 Aspergillus sp. HF37 | reverse complement strand
CCACCCTCTCACTCTTGACCTCACTTCGCGCCTCATTCTCCTTATTCCTCGGCACCTTAACCACAAACCCATTCCCATCCTCCGCAGGAACAACCTGCCACGCGCAGACATCGCCCACAAACTTCTGCAGCGCCTCCTTGCCCCTCAGATCGAGCCATTTCTCGAGCACCTCGGCGCGGATCTCGCGGAACGACTTCCCGACCTCGACCGCGATGCGAATGCGCACTAGCTCCTCGAACCCGGCCGCGTCGGCGACCAGGTCCGCGTACAGATCGTCCGAGTCGAAGGTGGCCCAGAACTGGGCGTACTGCGCGGACTCGAGCAGTGTGGACAGCCGCGCGAGTTTCTGGACGGACTCCACAAAGTCCGTGTGGTGGCCGGGGGTGGGTTGGGGTTGCGGCTGGGGCTGCGAGCCGGAGGTGGAAGCGGAGGAGGACGTGGTGGCAGGGAAGGGCTGGGTGTAGGCGGGCAGCAGGGCGAGACACAGCGAGAAGGACGGCGAGGGGAAGACGGTTAGGGCCTTTGCGAGGATGTTGGTGACGGTTTCTGGTTGGAGGAGATGCGGGTTGAATTGGTAGCTAGGTGCTCAAGTCAGTATGTTGCCTCTCAGGCTGTGTGGTTTTGTTGGTGACGAGAGGACGTGGAATCAGGCAGTCGATTCGCAGCATCTCTATTCAGGTAATAGGAAACGTGTATTATGTAGACCTCGTCATATCCGCGCGCAGAGTGTCAACAGGGCGACTCACAGCTTCAACAGGGCCAGGTTGGCGTAGCAGTCAAAGGTGCGATCCTCGCACTGCTGGGCCACATAGTCCTGGAAGACGGTGGTGGTCTCGGGGTTGTATCTGTCCAGGCCGTTGAGGATGGCGTCGATATGCGCCGGGCGGGTCTCGCACTTGTCGAAGGAGGCGACCATTTTGGGTATTATTCGAGGGTGACCGAGGGGAGTTCTTGGATGAAGACAAAGAGAGTCTTTTTGGTGTTTTTTTGTGCGGACCGGAGCGGATCCGAGGGGTAAGTTTATCCGACCCACCAAGTACAGTAGAACAGTAGTACACAACAGTCTATAGGTACAACAGGCTACTCCGGTGTAGATGAACAGATCAAAAGCAATATAAATATTCATACAATCTAAAATACAGCTGCTAAACCATACAACGCCAGCACTCGTACAGTCCACCATAATAACATCCAAGCTACCGAACAGGTAAATAGATCACCGCCCATAAGCACGCTGATAACAAAGTACCAGATGTCCTTGAACTCCGCTCCATGTCTGCGAGACGCCATAGTCTATCGTGATCCGTAAACAGGCATGATGCGAAGACCACGAGGTCGAGCCCAGTGGTCATGTAACGTTGCACCATTATGCAATAACGGGCCGCCGTGGCGCAATCGGGATTGGCTTTGGTCCTGAGGATAAATCAAGCGAAGACACACCCAATTCGCCGTCATCGCCTTTCTGAGAAGATTCGCCTTTACCGTCGCCCTTCCCGGCTGCGGACGGCCGTTGCGGAGGTTTATCGTCATCCTCTCCACGGACGGTGCTGCACACAAAGCGTTCCTCGGAAATAGGCACGCCACCAAACATCGAGCCCAGCTGCTGCAACAGGGCGACGAAATTGGCATGCAATTCGGCAAAAATGTATTGGTTGCCCACAATCTCTGAAAGATTGCGCGCGCGGACTTGGCCAGCTCGCCGAGGCTGACCGTCCGGGTCGACAACCCGACCGGTGAGGAAGGACGAAACAGGAGTGTAGTCTTGCCCCCCGACCTTTTTGCCACTGTCCTTTTGCTCCTTGCGACGCTTCTCTTCTTCCTGAAATCGCTCCGCGGAGCTGACAATTCCCGACGCGATTCTACCAAAGGCGCGCCAGATGACGGGACATGCGCGGAATGCCCTCCCAGCGTCTTTCCCGGCGAGCGCGACGAGAGCATAACTGCGTCGCTTCCCACGAGCCATTGGATCGGGGAGACGGAAGATATATGCCACAGTGTAGCCGGCGGATGAGTCGCCGAAGCACAAGGGGCCAGAAGAAAGACCACGAGGGAGGAGCTCGCAGCTCAGAGTACGAATCGACGAGCGACGGAGAAGAGCATAGTCGGCGGGGTTCGGGGGGCCGCGGAGCGACAAGTAGGTGAGCATGTGAGTGTGGCAAGATGTATCCGACGCCGTGGATGATGAGGGAAGGGAATCCGGGAGAGATGCATGAGTGTGCGACTCGTGCGCGCTGTCGTCTACGTCGGAATGGCTGCTTCCGCACGAATGGACCATCTCCCGAGAGCGCAAGACCGGGCTACCATTCTTGCCCTTTCCGTC
Organism: Aspergillus sp. HF37; assembly: GCA_003698115.1. NCBI lineage: Eukaryota > Fungi > Ascomycota > Eurotiomycetes > Eurotiales > Aspergillaceae > Aspergillus > Aspergillus sp. HF37. The sequence goes on along the minus strand of RAQS01000449.1, from coordinate 11,389 downwards.
ACGCGTGGGCGTGCCCGGAGCGCCGGGAGGGAGCTGTTTGTTCACATCATCGGGCAAACTCAAGCTGCAGCTCGCGCAGGTGTCCCCGTCGGCACCGCCGACGCGCGAGGGTTTCTCGACATCGGCGGCTGTCTGGTGACGTTTGAGGAAGTACGGATGGTCCTCGATCTTCGAAGACGGCTTCTCTGGGCGTTTGTCGGATCTTGTCCTGCGCCGGATGGGTTCGGGTTTGTTCGGCAGGCCGCGGGAGGATAGGGTGTCGTGTGATGTGGCCGGGGAGTCGACGGGAGAGAAATCAGACTGGTCGCGGAGACACAGAGAGCAGGAGAAGGGGAGGACTTGGGAGCAGAAGATGGAGGTGGGACCATGCACCTCGCAGAAATGGGTGAGAGAGAGCTGGAATGGTCAGTACTTTCGAGGGCAGAGCGAGGGAGACGAACGATGAAATCCATGTTAACGTCTGGCAGTATCCAGCAACCATTCTACACGATTGACGACATACATGCTTGGGTGGCGAGAGGCGGGAGAGAAGGGAGGAGGAAGAAGAGGAAGAAGAGAGAGAGAGAAGGATTCTGGAAGAACAGACCGGGTGGATTAGCCGAAGTTAAATGCGGATCTGTCACGATTGCTTTTTTGGTGCAGTTCCGATCGGCCCACTTGGAGGGAAAAGAGTAGAGGAGGAAAAGAGTAGAAAGAGGAAGGAAGAAGAAGAAGAAAAGAGAGAGAGAGGGAGAGAGAGAGTAGGACAGAGATGCATTCCAACTGCACGCCCTCACCGCTGCGACTCCCTGGCTTCTTCTGCTATCCCTTCTTCCAGAGGCTCTCCCTGACGACAACGACTAGCCTGTACACTATCCGTACTTACTCGCTGATCCCTCTCGTATCTCTGCCGCTTTCCGCCCTGTCACTGCATCAAGCAGTCCGACCCCCCGATGTGTCACGCCCACTCCTCCGTACTCCGTACCGCAACCTCGTATCCAAAGCAACCTCAACTCCAGCCGCACCCTGCAACATCCTCGATCGTCACTTCTCCCGTTCAAGGCCACCGTTTCAGCCGATCAATACTCCCGGCGGCCTGGGTAATCCATGGGCCCACGTGGCGCTGACTATGTGCCGGTTATTACTGGCTTCTGCCGGCATGACTGCTACCTGGCTGTCTATATTTGAAACCCATGAATCCCGTGAATCCCGGATATATCCCTGCTTGCGGTAATAACCCGGCCATGCGAATGCGAACTGCAACCCACCGAGGGGCCACACTAGGCTCCGAGTCTTCCCTTCTGCCGGGTCCGGTGGACCGCTCCGCCAACGCTCCGGGAAACTCTACGACAGCCTAGGCAACTGCTCGAATGACTGGAAAATATGCTCGATCTGACCTATCCCGTGGTCTATGCCAATTGCCTATACAGGTTACAAGAAGAACCCGAAGCCAAGGACAAAAGAAATCGAAAGACATCGGATCTGCAGGAAATGACCCTAATTACCGTATTCCGGCCCGGCCGGCTTGTATCCCCCGCTGATGCTGCTAGCCTGCATCGTCGACCCCGGCACACACCGTGTGCGGTCCGTGTTCGCTGTCCACGCCGCTGCCCACAGCGCCTCCGGGTGCATCAGTGTCTCGGCCGTGTAGAAGATGCGGCAGTCCGCCGCCTCGTGTATGTACTGCAGCGGCGTGCCCGACGTGTCGCCCTTCCGGAGCTGGTCCTGGAGCTGGATGCGGCTGTAGCCATCGCCGGCGCGGGTGAGCAGAACATCAGAGTTGGCCAGCTGCTTCATGCTGGGGACCTTCAGGCCGTCGAGGCCGAGTGGCTCGGCCAAACTGACCGCGCCCGCTGCGGTGTTCGTGATCACGGTGAAGTCAATCACTAGTCCACCTTTGCTGCCGCCGACGGTCTGCATCGGGCCCTCGCGCGCGCGACCGCCCACAGTCACTGCCTGCACCCCGGCGATGTTCTTCAGCGATTCATGGAAGGATGCGCACGCCGATCCACACATGCCGTCCGTCAGCATGACTATGTCTTCTGCCTCGAAGGCCTGTGATCCCGCTGGCGCATGCGTGAAGTTGAAGTTGCCATATAGGATGCTATTGCGATTGCTGTTGGACAACTGGGGCGGCATTAGTCGGTCTCTTCTCCGGGGCCGATCGAGGAGCTACTTACGTTGTACCTCATTGGCGTCGTGAACTGATCACCATTGATGGTCCGCGGCCCGTAGAACTGCTCCCACGAGCTGAATTGCTCCCCTTCCACATTGAGAAAGTCGTCGTAGTACCAGAAACTCAGGTCCGGCTCCTCATCTGGACACATATCAGTCGTCATTGCCACTTGTGTATTTGGTTTACAACTCACCACCAACGACCTTAAGGTATTTGTCATACAGCGCGTCGTTGTTGTAAATCGCATCCCATGCGTCGCCAATGCGCTTGAACGCGTCCTGCGCCCGGTTCCTCTGGATACTCCAGGGGATGTGCGTCGGAAACAGCTGCATAAATGTGTCGAGGAGCAGCTGGGTCGAGCCTCCTCCGTTCTCGCGCAGATCGATGACCAGCCGCCTCATGCCGGCTTCCTTGCAGCGGCGTAGGAACTGCTTCACCACGCTTTGGAACTCGTTCTCCTTCTTGTTAGTGTCCGGGTCGGGCGCAAAGGTGATGATCTTAAGGACCGCGACGTCGGACACAGCCTCGTCAGTCAGGAAGTAGCCTGCGACCGCGCCGGCGCTGTGCTCGACCACGGGCTTCGGATAGAACTTGTCGACAATGGATTGCCTCTTAGACAACTGCCCGGGAGCCGCCTCTTTGGCTGCCTGCGACAACGTCCCGTCGATGCCGCTCATCTTGCCCGTGCAGAACCTATCGATGAAGCTCCTTGCATCAGTCACCCCCTCCATGTCCTTCACGAAAGCAATATTCTCAAAGCTGCGCTCGGTGCCGTTCGCAAACGTGAGGTTCGTGGTCGGGCCCCAGTAGAAGGCGGCGGCGACCGGCACGTTGAAGAGGCCAGTGCCTTGCTCGTTGTCGCTGTCGACGTACCCTTTGTGCATGAGGCTGTTGTACGCGGCATCGCGGTCAATGTACTGCTCACGCAGCGCCACATCGAGAAGGTAGTCCTGGGCCGGCTTGCCGTTGATCATGTCGACGGGGGAGACGTCAATGCCGTCGTCAATGCTCTTGAGCATCATATCAGTGGCCAGATACGTCTTTGGGATGCTCTTTCCGTCGTCGGATACGGTGGCCAGGGAAGCGTGCTGACGCATGAAGGCGAAGACCGAAAGGATATCCGGCATGTAGTTGAAGTGGAAGTTGCCGGTGCGGATCGTCAATTCCTGGATGGCGAGCTGCACATCGTATTCGCTGTCGAAGGACGCCAGGTTCTCCTTGATCCCATCCAACTCCGCCATGAGATCCAGGGGCCCCCATGGCCACGACTGAGGAGGGTTCTTCAGATAGCCCACCTCCGAGTGCCATTCCCAGAGAAGCTTGAGCTGGTCGATGAGCGCCGCGTCTTGCTCGATGGCCACCGGAATCGAGGTCAGACAGTCGTACGCCAGCTCGGCAGGGATATAGCCCTTCTTGCTCTTGTCCCAGGCATCGCTTGCACGGGCACACGGCTCCTTCGCAGTCGACGACGACACCGCGGGGGTTGATGTCGGGGTCTGTGATGACGAGCTCTGGGCGGCTGCTAGGGCAGCCAGGGCCAGAGCGCTTCCGAAGAGACGCATTGCGGATGGTTGACTTATGGACAAAATGAAGATTGATGAATCAACGAATGAACAATGGTGAGTATAGTCAGTCCCCTGAGAGCGAGGTATAAGCTCCTATTTATCCTCCAGGAACAGGACGATCGCCACGCGGTTATCCCTCGACATAAGGCGAAGCAGGCCCCAAGCCCGGAACACCCAAGAGCACGCATAGCCATCAGCCTGGTAGGTAGTACGATTGGGGCCAAAACCTCGCGGCCACGATGCGAGAGGGCGAATCACAGGTTCACCCTCACGAAACTGATTCAAAAATAGCAATCTGCTGCCCTGCCCGCATCGTTGAGCCTTAGTGGGCTGTAGGGCAGACAGGTCTGCTGCCCCTGAGGCTCTTAGGGGCTTATCTATACTGTACCCGGATGGACATTTGTATCGACACTGCCATTTCCTACGGCAGTAATGCTCGGCGGTGTCACTTTACCCTAGACAGCTAACTCGGAGGCTCATGCATTTTGGCCCCATCTTCGGTTTGATCCTGCAGGATCGGTTTGTTGGCCGTTGAAGCCTTTGGCTACGTACGCAGCACTGGGCTGAGCCGGGGGCCGGTTTGGGGGCCGGGCGATCATTGGACGATGATAAAGTGGATTCAGACTGTCAATGAGAGTAAGTAAGTTATGCATGCATCAGACTCGTAAAAGCAAGAAGACAAGCAGCAAACAAGTCATTTTCCAATACACCAGAGAATAGCTCCTGCTCCAACAACAATGTCCAAACGCCAGAATGAACGACCGATTGACACGCTGCAAAGTATACAGACTAACATATAGAGATAGGGGTATGGATAGAAACAGGAAATAAACAGACAACACCTCAAACTCAAGGCTCAAGCCCTAAACAAGACCACTTTCCGGCGGTCAGTTACTTCGCAGCCTTCTTATTCAAGCTCTCCTTCCTCTTGAGAACCTCGCCCTTGGCCCGTTTCAGGCCCTCGCCCAATTTCCGGGTCTTCTTCCATTCGCGGCTCTTTCGCTGCATGCGGACCATCGCGCGGACAAGCGAAACGGCGGATCGCAGTTTCCGGCCTGGTGAGCGGACGCGAGTGTGCTGCGGACGCGGGACGCCCATTTCCTCGATCATTCGGAGGTCGGCTTCGTTGCTGTCGACAAAGTCAGTACTTGCGGTGTTTGAATGGGAAAAAAAGGCAAAAGGGACTCACCAGGCAACCCGGACTTGCTCTCCAAGCTCCATCAAGCCCTTACTCCACGCAAGGTCACTGCGGAACTTCTCCTCGCGCTTCAACCGGGCGCGGAGCCAGATGATTTCCTTGCCCAGGCCCAGCATCTCTTTCTCTTGCTTGCTGCCCTTGGCCTCTGGTTTCGCCGAGACCTTGTCTAGCGCCTGGTTGTAGCGGTCTTGGAGCGCTTCGAGCTCCTTATTTGCCGACTCGGCCATTTTGATCAACGAGGAGCGCTCCTCGCGGCTCCGCCGCATCTGCGTCCTCAGCTCGTTGATCCGCGCTTCTCGGTCGGATACGTTGAGTGCCAACGTCTCCGCCTCGAGGGTGGACGACTTGAGCATGTCGTGGAGCTCTCGCTGGTCTTCTTCTCTCATGGCTGCCCGTTCGAGCTCGCGGTTCTTGGACTTCAGCTCCTTCAGTGATTTGTGCGCGCCTGAGAGCTGCTTTCGCAGATGCCGCAATTCTTCGTGGAGTTTGTCGGACGGCGACGATTGAGGCGATTCGGTTTCGTATTTCTTCATCAATGCCTCGTGTAGCTCTTTTTCCAGCTCGGCGATTCGGGTCTTGCAGCTGCGAACTGAGTCTTTGTGATCGGCTTCACGCTGACGGAGGGTCTTTTCGCGCTTTCGGGCCTCGTCCAAGCTGTGACGAAGCAGCGAGTAGTCTGCATTTGCAGCTGAAGGGTCATTCTCTCCAAGGGGCTGCTGCTCGAGTAGATCCTCCAGCTCGTGTATGCGCCTTTCAAATCGCTGTACTTTGCTTCTTGCCGAACCAAGCTCCCGGTCCCTTCCACTCGAAGCCACCCGCAGCTGGCTCTGGAGGCGATCAATTTCACCAAGTAGCCGGTTCTCCTCCACCGTCGCCCGCTCAACTTCGGAACCGAGCTGCTTTTCAAGAGCCTCCCGCTCTTCCGAGTCTGTTGGTCCGTTATCCTTCAGCATCTTTACTTCATTTTGAAGGCGTAGTGTAGTTTTCCGCAGATCGGCTTTCTCCCGGTCGAAGCGGCTCGTGTCGCGGACTTCGCTTTGAACACGGTCAAACTGGCTTTGGAGTTCATCACGTTCTGCCTCGATATCGCCTATGGAAGACCGCAGGTCGTGCAATTCAACATGAGCATTGGCAAGTTCGTCGCGAATTTTCTGCTTGTCGGCCATCACTTTCTGCAGATGCTTCTCATGACCAGGCTCTTCTCTCTGTGGCCGAGTCTTCGCGTACTTTTGCTCGTTTTCAAGACTTGTTTGCAGGACGACAACTTCATCTTCCAAAGCTTGCACATTCTCTTTCAAAGACTGCTCTTCGCGTTTCCTTGTTCGCAGCTCTTCCTTGACAGATAGGAGCTCGCCTCGTTGTTCATCAACCACACGCCTCTTCGTCGCCAGGTCATCGTCCAGTTCCTTGACTTGACGGTTCAGAATTTCCTCCGAATTGAAGTGCCGAGCCTTCTCACTATCGATGACTTCTTGCAGTTTCAGCTCCTTCCCTGAAAGCGAATGCTCAACTTGTTGGAGCTTCTCAATCGTCCGCTTGAAGCCAGTCGCCTGTTCCTCGGCTCTGTCTTTCTGCAGCTGCAAGGAGCGTTTGGTGCTATCCCACTGTTCCTGGTCACGAGCGTATTGTCTCTTCTTATCCTCGATCTCGTGGCGAAGGTAGTCGCTCGTTTCCTCCAACCGCTCGATCTCTTCCCTGTATTGCGTCCTGACGGTCTGCGCATTGTCCGAGGTGAGATGTCTCTCATTGTCCACAGCCTGTTCGAGCTCTCGGATAATTCTGTGGGCTTCGCTCAGGTCGCTTTGTAAACCTCCAGATTCATTCGTCAGCGCATGATGGCGTGTCTGCAGGAGCTCTTTCTCGTCTTCTCTGCGCTGGATTTCATCAGCAGTTTCTCGCAGTCGCGCTGAAACCATGTCATGCTCCCTTCGGGCCACGTCCCGCTCGTGCTTCGCCACGTCGACCTCGTACTGCATCCTTCTCTCTTCGTCCTCGAGTTCATGCTGCGCCGCCCGGGTTTGCTCTTCAAGGTGGTTTTCACGTCGTATCTTGCGTTCAAGCTCTGCCCTCAAAGAATCATTTTCCTCTTTCACGTCCCGGAGCTCGTCCTCCAGCCTGCTCGCCCTTTCTTCCAGCTGGCGCGAGAGGCCTTTGGTGCTGAGAGATTTGTTTGCCATCTCATCATGCAACTCTCTGAGGTCTTCTTCGGCACGCTCCTTCTCTGCAACAGCCTGGTCCCTGGCACTTTCGGCGTCTCGAGAATCGGATTTAGCATTGCCAAGGCCTTCCTGCAGCTCTTCCAGCTGTTCCCTTGCGTGCTGAAGCTCCGTTTCGAGATCGGAAACTGCGTCGTGATCCTCGCTATCCTTGTTCTTCAGTTCCTCAATCGCATCGTCCCGTTCATCAATCGCGCGATCCTTTTCTCGTACCGAGGTTTCCAGATCCTCGACCTCATCACGGAGCTTCTCAACCTCCTCCGTATTTTTACTCTTCGCTTCTCGAAGCTCATCCTGAAGATCTTTCACCTGTGCACCCTTCGCGTCGACCTGTTCGCGCATCGAGTCCATTTCTTGCTGTAGCTCGTCGTCGGCTTGTCTTCTTCGGGCCTTCTCCCTCAGTTCTTGAAATTGAAGGCGGTAGGATTCGAGATCGCGCTCGGCCTGTTGAAGATTCTTATGATACCGCGAGATGTCTCGTTGCATTGTAAGTTTCGACACTTTGAGCTCGGTGTTCTCCTTCAGCGCCGCTTGATTATACGTAGGACCAGCCTTTTCTATTTGCTCTTGAAGGTAATGGATCTTCAATTTCAATCCAAAGTTATCCTTGTCAAGCTTGTCGATCATCTGTTGTAGTCAGCAGCGGCTCGCTGAACACCATGAAGTCCATACCCTTTCTTGCTCTCTTAGAGTCATCATATTCTGTCCGCCTGGCAGAACTCCATCCCCGGTCCTTCCTGGTAGTGTTGGGAGCGGCGTGCTTTGAGCACTACTACTCGCAATCTGGGGAAGAGGCGTGGGTTGGTCATCTGACGCATCCTCCTCGTCTATACCAGTCAACTCCATCGACAAACGCGCCGGGGTGTTGGCATTGCTCCGATAATTGTCTCTCGGGTAAGCCGGGGTCGCTCCTCGAGCCGCGGACATGTTTTTCATAGCGTTGTTCCTCGTGGCGCTTTTCATCAACGGGGTGAACTCGCCTTTCGACCCGGCCGCTGGGAGCTGTCGTCGGTCGTTTAACGCGTTTTTCGTCGACTTGGGCCCGGTACCCGCACGCGGCGTGGTGAGCTTGAAACCGGCCGAACCGCGCCTTCGACCCTCTCCGAGGGGTTTGAGGACGTCGTCATCCTTCGAGGGCGTCAGGAAGGAGTTCTCCACGGAGTCCAGCGCAGACAGATTCGCCCGCCCCGCGCTGCGCGCGCCGTTCGTCAGGTACGTCGCGTTGCCGTCGGCTTCGGTCCGGGGGGTATCAATATAGGGATACGCCATGGTCGGCACTGAGTATGGGATAGTGGTGCTGCCAGTTAGCTCGTATCATAAAATACCGTAGAACGCGCGACCATGGCCGGATTGGAGGATGGTGGGCAGGGAGAGGGCAGGTGAATCGGGCGTGTTTTCGGGCAGTTGTTGATATCTAGCCCGATTCGGCCTAGCGCGGTCGCGGTGGGCGGTGGGGATTCTGCCGGGATGAAGTCATGACCGCCCGCAATTCTCTCTCTGTCTTCAGTTCCAGCTTCAACGCTGCATTTCAAACATGGCGCCGATGTCGCAGGAGGATATCGAGTGGTTTAAATCCACCTTTCACCCTATACCGAAACCAGAGCTCCCCGACGATTCTGTCGAGTATTCGCTATACTATATTCCCTCCGACCGCCCTACGACCGTCGATGAAGCCGCGGATACTCGATCGCGATTAGCGGAGGTGCAACGGACGGCAGCCGAATTAACCAGAGAATTGCTGAAAGACTATATCTGGCAACGGGAAGGGTTTCGGTTGGAGATCTCCAAAGAAGATGGTGCGCACAACTGATCAACCTGTCCCGAGCTGTTGTTGATCACTGACCGCTGGCTCAGGAACCACGGCGTTACGAGGGCGCACAAATTATGGCGACTCCATCGAAGATGAATGGGTGATTGTATATCTGCTACGGGAGCTTACGAGAAAACATAAGGATGTCTGGGTTAGGGTGGTGGATAGCGATGGCGAATTTCTTCTCGTCGAGGCCGCCAGTGCACTTCCTGAATGGGTTGAGCCTGAGATAGCTGGGAACCGAGTAAGGTCTTCATATCTTCCTACGGGACAGCACAGTTGACAGACGATCAGGTATGGATACACCAAGGGGATCTTGTTATCATCAAACCGAAGAATGATGCGAAAAAGACGACGACGGAGAAGATTTTTTTTTCAGAAGCTATACGGATTATAAAGGAGGAGCCAAGCCGGCTCATGCGGTCTCCTGCGATCCAAGAAGAGGCTTTTTATCGATTGCGCAATTATCCCAATCAGATCAGCGAGAACCTTCATTCCGCGCTGGTGACAATACCACGCAAGATCGCCTATCTGCTGCACCAAAAGCCGGGCTATGTTTCAGCAGCAGTGGAAGCGTTTTATCTCAGAGACCCTATCGCTCTGCGGCCCCTCCGAGCGAAGGACGCTGATAGCCTGGCTTTCAAGCCTGAAGACTTTGTCACAGTCAGTGTTCGGTTTACCAGGGTTGGATATGCACAGCTTAAAAGTCAAGGCTTTCCAGTCCCGAAGGATTGGGTAGGAAAGTTGCCCCCGAGTGCAGATCGAAAAGCCTACGACCGTGCCGAGCTAGGAATGAAGCTTTCGTGCGGGTTTGAGATGCTACTTTCCGATCCCCAGAACCAGGATAAAACGTCCGCGCGAGAGATCAGGCTCTTGTTGGAGGATATCGATACGGGAGAAGACGACCTTCCGACGGACCAGGATATTGAGACATGGGATAAGCAAGAGGACGATGAGAAATGGCTAGATATAAGCTTTGAGGATCTCGACAGAGAACTTAAAGGAAAAGGTAAGGGCAAAGAAAAGGGCCTGGGGCCAGAAGGATCATTTGGAGATGCGAATGCCCAAGAAAACCTCCAGCGCATTGTGGCTCGGTTCGACGAGTTTATGAATGACAAGTCGGCCGGATTCGAAGGAGCCGAATTCATCGACGACTTTGATACCGATTCCGATGCTGATGATGACGAGGAAGAGCTCAGCAGCGAAGGGGAGGATAAAGAAGCCCCTTTTAACGAAGAAGAGTTTTCCAGAATGATGAAAGAGATGATGGGAACGTCGTCCACGGCTGGTCGCCAAGGGGTACCTCGTCCTTCGGGGTCGCGCAATAGGGTGGAAGAGTTGGATACGGATGAAGAGGACGACACGGAGCAGATTCAACAGCTGTCGAACCAAATGGAGGCCGAGTTGAAGGGGACTGGCGTTCTCGACCTCAATCGAAAGCAGCCTGGGAACAAGCAGGCATTGTCTGAGGGGGGTTCAAAACGCCCTTCTGCAAGCCCCGACGAGCCGGCCGACGAGGAAGAAGATGTCGACATCAATCTCGCCAGAAACTTACTGGAGAGTCTCCAAGGCCAGGGAGGCGAAGCAGGACCTGGGTCGAGCATGTTGTCTATGATGGGCCTCCCTATCCCGAAAGGTGAACGTGAGGAACAGGACATGCCTGACAAGCATTGAGCTGGGTTTCGATTAGTGTATAGTTGATGCTGGCATTGCAGACAGCAAGTCGCCTCTTCGCACCGCACTTCCGAATGCTCGACGTTTGTTCACGGCGAGCACTCAGTACACTTGTCACTACGACGCGTCCCTAGGACCTGAAGAGGCTGTGCCTGTGTTTCAGTCGAGTCAAGCGTCTACGCGAACGACTCTTAAGCCAGAGAGTCGTACATCCTCGGATGGATTTGAGATGCACTGTTATGAACACCAAGATGAGCCGCATACAGCTCTTCGGAAATATTTCACTTTGACTGTATCACAGTAGCTCGCAGAAGATGGCCCGATATCTCCTGAAAATACACGACCAACAAGCCTGAGAACACACGCGCCCAAATATCTATACACAAAACTAAGACCAGACCAAAATATATACACCCGTTCTCGCTCCAAACATCTCCTGCACCAACCAGCCAGCCCCGTCTCTTTCCCTCCGTCTAACACCCTGCCTGCCTGCCTGCCCCCTCACGATCCGCACGAAGAAGGCCTCTTCCTCAACCGGTTCGGCTCCCTCGACTCCAACGCCCGATACCTCCGACTCCCATGACGCCCCAGCAGTTTGCGTATCGACCAGTTGAATCCCGACGTACTAGGAGGAGAGTCGGACTGTGGGGAAGACTCTCGTTGTCGTTGGGCTGCGGGATGTAGTGACGGGATGTCTGTGTGGTGGTCGTGGTGGAGGGAGAGGGTTAGGGCGGCGGTTTCCATTATGGTGGGTGGTTTTGGGCTGTTCTT
>RAQS01000448.1:0-13869 GCA_003698115.1 Aspergillus sp. HF37 | reverse complement strand
TTACAGCTCTTTAATAACGAGGGTTTAATCCCCCCGCCGGCTCGTAACATGGCGTGCTTGGTCTTCGACGAGAGTATGATTACTACGCTTGCAGACGTGCCTTTCCCGGAGGACACAGTGGATTATCATCGAATGTTTGGTGACACAGTTAAAGTTAAGGTGTTAGATGCATGGTGGCACCGGCTATCGGCTAATAATGAGTCCAGTTACCGGGGAGTGGGAAATTGTGACATTTTCGAACTTCCGAGACTATACAGTATTCTCACGTCTAACGCGAATTCTGGTGCGATGGAGGACCTCCATCCTATGGACCGTGGATTTTAGTCCGTGAGATTCAATAAAAAAAGAGGTCTGCGGCTAGTGGAGAGTCCAAGGGGGAGCCTGGAGCTCATAATTCGGCACTAAGAGGAGTTTTCAAGCCGGCTGGATTTGGAATGTTTATACGGGGAGGACAGAGGGTGAATAGCAAGGAGAGGGCTGGACTTTTGCTGTTTTTGTACTGCGCGAGTGCATTGTTTACTATTTGTATCCGATGCTGGAGCTCATTGCCTTAAATCAATCCTATTAGCCTTGTCAAATCCCACCGGCGTTAGCTTACATCGCTTACATGCAACTATAGCTAGGCATTATCGCGACGATTCTGTAATATGCACTATAGGTGCTTCATTCTCTCGGTACCCAATTTAACAAGTTCCATTAAACCGGAACAAACGGGCCCTTTAAATCCACAGAGCCATAGCACTTTATAGTAGAGTTGATCCGGGGAAGACTGAATAATAAATAGTAAGTAAAGGGACCTAGGAACCTATTCTAAGAGATAGTGCTAACGACATCTACATCCCACACGCATGATACATCTAGGTTGAATCGGGCAGTCTATAATTGGGAAGGCATTCAAACATACGTACATTAACCGGCGTTCTACAGAAAAGTGAAAGTTTCCCATAGCACCAGGCAGTTTAATTGCTAATGCAATAGTGGTAATCCAATCGTATGAGGCTACAATCGGAGCGCACGTAGGGATCGAAACCTCTCAAACTGGGCAATGTAGACATGGTGTAAAGGTTCGTCCAGCCAGCTATCGTTCCAGGTAGTTCACTGTGAGTGCGATGTTCCCAATCGGGCTCTTGTGACGGAGCTTACCGAGAATAGCATGGGCGACTACATCGTGGTGGTTGGGGAAGCCGCCTTCTTTACACCAACACAGACATAATAGTCTGGATACAGCGTGGAGCAGTCGCTGCCAACGGCCGGGTTGTAAGAATAGAACTGCTCTAATGTGAGACCATGGGAAGTCGCAATCGCGTAGCAACCATCGCCAGTCTCAACCATGTAAAACTGGTTATAGTTCGACACCATTCCGTCTTGCGTCGGTGTCGGTGTCGGTGTCGCCGTAGTGGTTGGGGAAGCCGCCGTCTTTACACTAACGCAGACATAATAGTCCGGATACAGCGTGGAGCAGTCGCTGCCAACGGCCGGGTTGTAAGAATAGAACTGCTCTAATGTGAGACCATGGGAAGTCGCAATCGCGTAGCAGCCATCGCTAGTCTTAACCATGTAAAACTGGTTACAGTTCGACACTATTCCGTCTTGCGTCGGTGTCGGTGTCAAGACTCCCGTGGCACTCGATGTACTGGTGGGAGGCGCCTTGGTGGGGCTCTCATCTGTTTGAAATCAGCGCAAAAAGGATAAAGGAAAAATGGGCACATACCCTGGAGGGAAACACAGTAGCGATAGCCTTCGGAGAGTGCACATGGCTCGGTATCCTGTAAACTTGGGTTCCACTTCTTCAGATTGGCCGTTGTGACATCATAAAATCGTGAGACGTATGAGCAGCTGTTAGCGAGGGTATCGGCGGCATCGTTTCCGGTTGTGATGTAATTAGCGTACTGTTTACACTGCGACGGCGGTTTACTGCCGGGAGCTGTCGGTAGTACTGGTGGAAGGCTGACAGCCGGCACGGATGAAGACGAAGTTGACGTTGGGCTGCTAGTGGCAGTGACGTCCGTGGGAAACACTGACATTCCCGGGAATGGAGTAGGTGACAGCGAGGAATAATTCCCGTAGCAGGTAGATGGTGATCCCTGGCCAGTGCAAGGACCGGTGTTGATGCCGCCACTAGTACAAAGGGTTAGTTAAAGAAGGCGTGGTGGAGGGAGTGTACACACCCATAGCCAGGGTAAGTTTTAATGTCCCCTACTGGCAAGATACAGTAGCTCACTCCCGCTAGAAGGTTTGTGCAGTTATGGTTGACGCCTTTGTTCAGGAAGTAGAAATCCTCGAGCGAGATGCCTGGGTTAGTACGCATAGCAATATCAGCGCATGTATCACCGTCGACGACTTTGTAGTACTTGGCGCACCGAGTGGTGGTTCCGTTGGCGATGTTTGAGGGCTGGGTTCTGTGCAAGAGCTTCATAAATACCACTTCCCCCCCAAGAATGTCAAGACACTTACGCTGGTGTGGTTGGTGTTGCTGATAGTGCACTGGTGTTTGTTGGCCCAGAGAGACTGATACCTGGAGGACTGACGTTCGGCTTAGCTGAAGATTTTCGATGTGCATCGGATACAAAGCATACCTGACACAGATTTGCATGCCCACCTGCTGTTCCATGTTCGTGCAAAGCCCATTTAGATTCGGATTCCAGGACTGTAACTGAGTGACAGTAATATAGTGCGGTTGCTTTGCGGCAACGCTCCAACAGGTGTCATTCTCAGCCACTGTATAGGTGTTGCATTGGGGCGGCATGCAGAGGGTGGTTCCCGCTGGAGGAAAGTCTTTGCAGTATGCTTGCAACCTATTAGTCACAAGGAGTGAGTTCGTAGAGACGTTTTGTGCCTTGCAGATGCCATTGCAGGTATCGCCGGCCTTAATCGTGTAGTTGGATGCACAGGATGGTGTCGGAGTTGGGCTTGCTACCGAGCTGCTTGTAAGTGCAATTGGCGTGGGCGTGGTTGGTTGGAAACCTGTTTTCCCGCAGCTGGAAGTGAGAGACGCAAAAACCGCCTTAAAGTCGCCATTATGGGTAAAACCCGAGCTCTGATCAAGCTGGAGGGTGCCCAGTAAACAGTAGGAGCAGTTTTGCTCCTTAGTGGGCACGCTTCCAGTCTCCCACGAGCGCATGACTTCGTAGCAGAAGCTGTGGGTTGCACTATAATAGCTGTCAGCGATAGCCTGCCACATGTTATAGGACAGCGTACGGGTCCTTCAGGCATATTTTGCTGTAGCTGTCCAGTAAACTGTCAATCCGCTGCGTGACCGGATACGCAATTCCATCGGCGACGATTTTATTGTCCGACACCGGGCAAGCTGACTGGATCGCCTTTCGCGTCTTCGTCAGGGAACTTTGGCATTCCGAGGTGCAAATCGTCGTCAAGTTTGACGTTGACAATTCCGCACCATCAGTGTCGAACAGTCCCAGCAACTAGCTGCACTCCACCGTCTTGTTCAAAGCCGTCTGACATTCGGAGGTCAATGTGGGAATATTATTATCAAATGATAACCCAAGGGGGAACTGCTGGGAGGCAGCTAGTCCAAGTAGCGGCAGAGCCAGTGAACCGCTCAAGATGAAATGCATCTTGTCCGGAAGTTTATTGTGTGTGTGATGCTGCCGGCGGAGTGCGCCGTAGGCGAATAAATAGATTGGTACATTTGCCCGCGGATTCCCGAGTCGTACTACTGCTACTTGGAGCAATTTCCACATTCCGGATTTTATGTAGAACTTAGCCCACGCTACTTGAAAAACCGTATCAGGCTATCAGCATTAAAAATGCAGGGGTCGTACACAATAGTGTACTCCTGAATACAAGCGACTCCTCGGACAGAGAACTACCGAACCCATTATCCGTCGGTTCAAGAGCAAGGCTGCTACTTTCCCTTTTCCTTATTGCGGTACTAGGCAGCTGATAACGCTCCATCACAGAAACACCTCCACATTGTGTGCAGGCAGCCAATGTTCCTAGCGTAGATGGAAGTTCCCTGCAAATTATATCAAGGCAGAGTTGGTCCAGGGAAGTCAGGACATGGGTTCGGAAAGCTTCGGAGTTGGCCAACTTAGCATCGGACAATAGTAATTGGCCAGGTTTCTGCTTACAAGCGAGCCCACAGGGGTTGAAATTATAGGATGTCGGAAAAGTCCTTCACTGGGCAATGGGCATGGCTATGTGGCCCGCAGTCAAGACATTGTCATGCACAGCATCACAGGCTAGTGCCGTCCGCTCTGGGCACTCTGGGATATTATGAAACATGAGCTCCCTTAATATTTTGATCATTCATGCTCCTCCATATCATATTGACCAAGCCCGTTCGTTGACTATTTGCAGCACCGATGGATTGGAAAATAACTCTAAGAGCGCGGTATGCGGCCGTCATTCTCTTTGCTTTTCTTTTTGCTTTGTTCGTTTGGAAATCGTCGTCCAAAGTCAACACAAACCTCGGCAAGCGTGCAGGTGACCTACCTCTTTAACAGGACGAAGGTCATCTACTCGGCAACCTCAGTCGGTTCGCACGAGATGACCACGCTTGCAGCAAGGACAAGCCTTGTTCTAATAGTGCATGCTGGTTTGACTCACCTTTCTTTATATATAGTCGGCGGCATGGTGAGTGATTTGACTAACGCATATTATAACGAAAGCGGCAAGAGCGGTTTCTGTGGATATGGTATTTCTCCGAGGTTATAGTTGAAGAAGAATGTTGGCTAATCTTCCAGGTCCCGCGTACTGCGGCGACGGGTGTCTTTCTAATTGTAACGCCAAAGCTGAATGTGGGAAATATACTGCCCAAGGAGACGAGACATGTCCCCTCAATGTCTGCTGTAGCCAGTACGTGCTATTCGTCCCAATCATTCATTCTCTGCCTAGGCTCACTGTTTTAAATCAAGATACGGTTTCTGCGGAACGACTGCAGAATTTTGTGGCCAAGGATGTCAAAGCAATTGTGGTGAGCCATCGGTGCCTCCAGGCAAAAGCCCACACCCTGTCCGGAACAAAGTGATCGTTTACTATGAGGCCTGGTAAGTGCCCGATGATGCTAAATTGCGCGGAAGGACCACCAGTCTGACCTATGTAAAGGAGCGCTCGCAGGAAATGCCATTCCTTCATGCCATTCAACATCCCAATTGATGGAGTAACTCATGTCAACTTTGCCTTTGCGTACATTGACCCGGACACGTTGGAGCTCACCACGATGGACTCCGAGACGCCCGAGAGTCTCTTTCAGCAGATAACGGCAATCAAGTCCATGAAGTCCGGCTTAGGAACGCCTGTTGAGGTGTGGATTGCGGTTGGAGGCTGGACCTTTTCGAACAATGGCACAGAGACACAGCCGCTCTTTAGCGAGATCGCTCGCTCAGAAGACAAACGGCAGCAGTTTGCCGATAAAGCTACCGAATTTATGATGCGCTATGGTTTCGACGGTCTCGATATTGACTGGTACATTTTCCGCTCCGACATTGTGGCTGAAAAGAAAAACTGAGCTGATCACACGCAGGGAGTATCCCGGAGCGCCTGATAGAGGCGGAAAGGAGGACGACACTGCCAACTTTATCCAGTTGATACGAACCCTGAGAGCAACGTTTGATCGAAGCCCGCTTGCGGGATATGGACTAACCTTCACGATCCCGTCAAGCTATTGGTATCTTCGCTGGTTCGACGTACCAAAGATGCTTGACGCAGGAGCATCATGGACTAACCTGATGTCGTATGACTTGCACGGTACTATCCCCGTCATCGAGCTGCTTCGATGCTCAATGGGCTGATAGGAATATAGGCGTATGGGACAAGCACAATCCCATCGGTAATATTGTACAGGGACATACCAACCTCACCGAGATTAAGGAAAGCGTTGATTTGCTCTGGCGAACCAATGTCCCGCCGGAGAAAGTCGTCCTCGGTGCCGGATTTTACGGGCGTTCCTTCCAGCTTTCTGACCCTTCATGTACTTCTCCGGGATGCCCATTCAAAGGAGCTGCCGCTGCAGGAGACTACACAGGGGAAGGTGGCATTCTCGGTTACTTTGGTGGGTGCAATATCTCGTTACCCGTCAGTAGTTTCCCTAACAGTCCAAATCAGAGATTGAAAACATCCTCAAAAGGAACGAGGGAGTCAACAAGATCCACGACGAAAAAGCGGCGGTAAATTATTTCACATTCGACGAGGACCAGTGGGTGTCGTATGACGACAACGTGACCTTTTAATAAAAGGTCGAATGGGCCGACTCACTTGGGTTAGGCGGACTTATGGCTTGGGCGATCGACCTTGATGACGACAAATTCAGTGCCCTGTCTGGTCTCATTGGGCGCGATGCTGGCGAAGGCCTGGATAAAAGCCTGGCGAAGAGTGGGATGGACAGCGCGAGCTGGTCGTCGGAGAATGGTAAGAGCCCATCCCACGACCACTTCAGCCAGGCTAACATAACGCCAGGCCAGGACTGCTATGAGACGGATTGTGGTGTAGAGTGTCCGATTGATCAGGCTATCCTGACGCAGTATCGGTCGAACTGCCCTAACCACAAGTATAGAAACTTTTGCTGTCCCAGAGACCGCACACCCCGGGACTGTACGTGGCGAGGCGGAGAAACTGGCGGTATTTTTAGATCCTGCCACGGCCAGTGTCACAATGGAGAACTCACGCTCATTTTTGATAGCTATAGCAGTAGTAAGCCTGTCTTTTCCCTCACCCACAAACGGCTGCTCACTTTCAATAGGATACTGCCCTACCGGAAACCAGGTCTTCTGCTGCACGGCAGATCGATACAAACCGTTACTAGAAGGCTGCAGTTTGGGCAGCTGTGGCGGATCATGCTCCGACGGTACAACAGAGGTTGCTAAGCAGTACGACTTTGGTAGCTGCTGGAATCACGCGATCCATGGATACAAGCGGCCTTGGTGCTGTGAGCAACCCCTTAAGAATTGCCATTGGGTGGGTCAAGGAAGCTGCGACGACAATAATTGCGACGAGTGAGTGTGCTTATGTCGAGTCTTTGCTAACGTCTGATTACTGACTCTATTTTCCAGCAATGATGTTCAACTGTCGTTGAGTGGCTATGGAGATTCTTCCACGCTATGCGGCGTTGCTGGACGGAAGAAAAGTCTTTGTTGTGATGCCCCAGATCATGTCGAGCCGTATACCCCCGTGCCTATCGAGTATCTGTTTCCAGATGTCCCGCCAGTTACTTATCCAACCAAATGGGACCTTCAGATCCTAGGTGGCTATAACGGAGCTGGTGGGGAGACGCAGTCCCAAAACCCGACAGCTAATCCCGGCTACGGGGCCTTTGGCTTCGTGTTGATTGCTGGCCCCAAAGAGGTTGTCTCTTCCTTCTCTAAACGGGATGGCTCTCACATTGAACTCGTCGATTATCCATCGATCACATCCTCGGAGCGTCAAACCACGCGGTTGTTCTGCGGATATGACGGGGAAGACAGTAACTGCGACGACGTAATGGAAGGTGGACTCGAAGGCACCATCGTTCGCATGCCCGACGACTATGGACCTGGTTCCTACGTCGTTGCCCATTCTTTGAAGAGGTCCGAGAACCAAACGCTCCCTGGTCACTTAGCGAAGAGAATGCCGGCTAGCAAGACAGTCATGAGCTTGGAGTTTTCATACAACTTCAACCTCATGAAGCGTGCGGACGACAAGGTATATCTTCGCATTGACTATTCGTAAGTCAAGTTCCCCTGCTAGAGACTTTAGCGCCTACCGCTGATACTGTGAACAGTAACATGCCGGGATATTGGGGCAAAATAGTAAACGCACCGGGCGAAAAGCGCAAAAGATCTATTCATCCGCGCGAGTTATCTCAGCGGGATCTGCTGGACAAGCGGTTTTTCTCCCCTGACAGCGCATCTTGGGGCGAGGGTAGGTGGAGTGTTTAGATCTCGTTTCATCCAACTAAAATACTGACATTTGCTAGCATTCGACGACCTTAGTCTTACTAAATATCACACCGACTTCTCGGAACCTGCGGCAGAGCACATTGTCAATGAAGAGCTCGACTGCGGAGACGAAGCTTACTTAAAGATTGAGTCCGACGGGGAATGCCAAACTAAGGCGAAGTTTGGATTCACGATGATTGGATCATTACAGCCTCTTAGCTTTGAACAGGCATATGGATTCATTGATCTCAAGTTCGACCTGGATACCACTGTTAAAGTGACTGGCAACTCTGGCATGGATACCGAGTATAAAACCAACCCAGCGCATATCGTTCCCAACTCCGATGTGATATTTTCGCACCCCGGTATCGTCAATTTCAAACCGAGTTTTGATATTCAGATTGGCATCAAGGCCAAGGAAGCTTCTTTCTCTGGGTTGGTCGAGCCCCAACTGAGCTTGCAGTCTTCAAGTCGCCCACGCTAACAGCATATAGCGATTTCACCGCACACATGCGTGCTGGGACAGACCCAGCCCTCAACAGCGGCTGGATTCGCCAGACCTTTCCCACTTCCGCTGGGGGGACGAGAGGCGGCGTTAAAGCCTACTCTGTCTCGGACAGTTTCGAGGGTCACATGAAAACCGACGACGGAGAAGTAGAGCTCTCACTTATTCCCGCCTTCAAGATGAACATCGCAATTGGCGACCAAGCTGTCGGGATCACCAAACGACAGAATGGCGACGTTCAAGCTCGGCAGAGCGTCGATTCCTTGCTTGGCTATGTTTTCAACATCTACTCTCCCAGCAAATTGGCATGGAACGCGGGCGGTGTGAATCTCATGACCGATTCGTCGTACTATTCACTTGTTAATTTCGGGGATGACAGTATCGAGTCTTGGGACTCGGAGGAAACGTCTGGCCACCGCATAGGAGACTAACCTGGAGGCATCCAGCTCCATAAACAAGACCTGAACGAGAGCGGCAATTTTCCAGCGTACGAGCCTAACGTAACCCCATAGACCATCTTTAAGTCACGAATACTCACCTGCCCGAGGCGAAATGATAATGACCATCCATTTTGCAACGCTGATCTCTGTGAAGATGGAGTCATCGATTGCAGCGGAGAGCCAGCATCCAACGAACGAGGCAGTGATGAGAGCAGAAAGAGAGATGGTCTTAATCGAGATGGCCAGGGTGGAATAATTCGCCATTTGCAGAAGCACAAATGGAGTGGTATTTATTCTGCGAAGCGGGAGGTAACGCATGTCTCTAAGGAAGATGATGATTCCCTTCTTGCTAAATCTTTGGCCCAGCGACATATTAATCTCACTGCAATAAGGTAAGTGATATCATCTAGTCCACACCATTGTTCACAATGCGCATTGTGAGAACAATTCTAATCAAAGCCTCTAGCCATGTAACGTCTAATGGTCCATTGCCTTTCCACCTTCGCAAGCGCGACCTAACGGGAACATCGGGTGGATCGCGCCATTTCGGTTCCGAGTGCCGCCGCCAGGATGGCGGCACTCTTGGCCTTTGGTACGACTCACTCAGCTATCCAACTATCTCCGAATGGACCGTCGATGATTCACGCTATGACAGCGCGTATGATGCCACAAACTTTATCGATTGTACCGATGGGTCGGTGAGTGGACACAGTATTCCTAACATGCGGTACTACGTCAGTAAGTAGTTCACCATTCCACATCGCGATGCCTCCTCGGAGTCAGTCTAACTATTCGAATAGCGGAGCACCTCATCGAGCTGCAAACGATGAAAGCGTTCTTCGGTGACATATCGACGAACACATTACCGGACGGCACTTCCTCGGGGCTGTCACAAATCCATTGCGATTTCATGCGCTCTCTCAAAACCGACATGCTTTCGAACCCTCCCACTGCACCCGGAAGCACGACCAACAGCAACAAGCCGATGATCCGCATTATACAAGCCCATGGCTGGGTAGAAAACTAGAAACATTTTGTGTTCCTCGAACGAGCAATCAACGCGTACAAGGCCAAGGTACGTCGATCTTCTTCTCATAAGCGCTACACTCACCCCCCAAAAATCTGCATGCTGACGGAAGACTGCACATATAGCTCTAGGAGATGGACGATCCAGTGGCGCCGGGAAAGTTGCGTATAATCAATAGGGACGTGGACAAGTTTTCCGACGGCCTAGTCAACATCCGAACGGTCATCAACGTCTTTAGCTATTTGAATTTTCCCCATGTCCATAATCAATGGACGACCATCGCCAACGACATTCGAGCAGAGCTGAAGCGCGCTAATGATACATGGGTCGCCAATGGCAAGTCATCAACTCACATTGCCGAATATTGGGATAAGTGGATTCGAAGCCATCTAAATCTCATTGCAGCAAATGGACTGGCCTTTACTGCCGCCAGCATTCAAGAAATGCGAAACAACTGGCGGAACTATGGAACGAGCGTGCTGGTCGCCGAAGTGTTGCTGTCGTTAAATATCTTGGAAAGACAGCTTTCCCTGATTACCGTCAACATGGCCGATTTGAGATAGACGGATCAAAGTGATGAGTGATAACAGGAATATGAGAGCCTACATCATCCCCTTAGCTCTTGCTATCAAGGGAGCTTGGTCCCTTCAAGCAAAATGGGAGGGTTGCCGTTTTTCAAGGAGACCGGAGCTCTTCAAGGGCGGTTGTAGCTAAGAACAAGATCGAGTTTAGAGTTATTCAAAGTTCATTAGGGCAGTAGATTCTTCCAGAGGACTTCTTACTGCAAGCATGGTGGTCTGATTCCTAAGGAGGAAGATGAACCTCAATTACTAATATGATTATTTCTGCTAAATTCCACCGCCTACCGATTCCAGAAGCCCACAGACTGCTCCAAGACCTCGCTTTGGCCCATAAAAGGATGTATAGGATAGGGAGATGGCAAAGAGGTTTGACCAATTGTCTCGATTATAGCGGTGCCCGCAATGCGCACTAAACCGTCTAGGGATACAAGTGATGGCATGCATACTCTGCGCAGTTGCGAACTTTTGAAACATGTCCTCCAGAATCCCGTTAGTATAAGCCCTACTAACTCCTTCCGAGTAGGGCCGAGTAATAGATGACCTCCCGGCTGTCAGCCAGGGCCTGCTGTCCCAACCCTCGCCCAGCGGAGCAAAGCAGCTAAAAGTTGTATTGTGAGCCACGACGTGACCCAGACAATGACCACACCTTAAAAAAGGTGAGGGACTCGCAGGGTCTTATTCCAGGTCCTGATGCTACCTGTCTGAGGTCTCTCTACCATAATCCGGCCAGATCAAGAACAAGCGATATCTATCGTCATCTCAGCAAGAACGACTTACTAAATGCATAGGTGGAAGTTTTGTGGAGTTTCCACAAAACTACTTTTATCCACATGGCCAAATCTAGCCCTAGTAGACTGCGAGGTCGTTTCACGTGACACTCTGGTGTTCCTCTATACTCTCCGCTTTCGATCCTTATCAGGGCAAATCCTGGAGTTGGTTGGGGAGTTAACTGAAGTAGGCGATACTCTTCCACTAAGATGCTAATGAGGATGCAAAACCTATTTATGAAATTCGACGAGGCTGATAATGTATGTCGCTAGGATGGATCAGCACTTCGACAGAGCCACCGGTCGTTTCGCGGAATGATTGACTCCCTCGACCTCAGTTGTCCGTCACACGGGTGCGAAGGGCTACTCGGTGGCTATAGATATCCACTACCCGTTCAAGAGACTCATTGGTGCTCTGAGATATACTGACAGTCCTAGCCGTCAAACTATTCCACAAGTTGTAGAACAGGTCTTGGCTACAAATGAGCTTTTAGATCCAACTCGGTTCGTGAAGTCTCTGAGTGTTCGAAAAGGGAAGACTGCATATGACATCCTTGGTTATGCACGGGATCATATTGGCGACTTGCTTGACGACATTCTTGAGTCTTAGAAACTTCCAAGGATCGAGTGTTTTTATTTTTTTCTGATTATTATGCTTCTGTTTCAGCTGCGAGGAAGGGCTTCTGTGCTAGCTCGGCCTAAGGTTTACTCTGCTTGCGTTTCTGTGGAAAGTTCTTGCGCGCATGGCTACTAGCAATACGGCGACGACACCAGGGGACATGTAATAATGAAATAAAATACTGTATAGGTGGCTGCACAGCAATATTGTTATTACGGGGCTATTCCAAATAAAATATAGATCATCTTGGCATAGGAACTCGAGAAACAATCGAGGAGTGGAGGTGATGACACCGATTTCCGGAAGAGCTGTACATTGTAGAGAGCAAAAGCGCTTATAAACCAGAACAGAGAATCGTGAACCATCACTGAAAATTGATTAGATTTTTCTTTATTACCATGACACGAGTCCAGCATGGTGTCGACATTCCAGTGCTAGCCTGCCCTGGGTGCGACCTCGCACAACCGTTCCGTGGCACCTCTCTGCGTGATTTAAAAGATCAGCTTTCTGTTCGAGCAGCTCCATGCCACAAACATTACACTCAACCCCTCTGCGGCCAGGGAGGATTGACATGTTTTCGTAGAAAATGCCTGGTAAGCGAACCGGGTGTTGCGTATTTTTCAATCCGCTCCTTAGGCGGGAGGTTGGCATTTCCCAGACAAAGAAAGCAGATCAAGGGTCGCTCTTCTGGTTTCTTGATCCGTACGGACTCCATTGCTTCGCGTAGAGAAACTTCAGTATCGTCCTCCGACACGCGCCGTTGCCGTTTAGTAGGGGAGCAGGGTTTATTATCGTTAGGTACACGTCGTCGGCAAGATTGGATAGGTCGAGGCGTGGGTCGCCCCTCTTCTACAGAGCAGAACGCAGTCATCGCATTAATCGCGTTGATCCGGCGCTGATACTCTGCTTCAAGAGTGGCACCCGGCATAGTTAGCGTGGCGTCAATTACTATCAGATGCTACGGAGGCATAAAGCCCTTGTGCTCTAGAGTGCCCATTACCTTCGTATCTACTAGCTTCCCTGCTAGTTGCCGTTCAAGGTCAATCACGGGTTGTTCATTTCTGTACCGCTCCAGGTTCTCTCGGACCCGTCGATTCCGCTATCGTTGCTTCTTATTACGCAGTTCACGGACTACTTTATTATACCTCCGCTTTGCTTCCATCGTCCGATCCTGGAAAATTTCCAACTTTTCCTGTTGATGATGGTGATGCTTAGGAACGGCTCCTTTAACGAGGTGGCTAAAGGCGGCTTGACATACTATATTAGTACGGTCTAACTTGGCTTTGCGGTCATCCCATTTCTACTTGCGTTTTTTCACTATTCCCTATCGTGCACGAACCACAGGGAGCTTATTAAGGGACTTGGATTCTTCAGGAGAGCTTGTAGGGTCGATCTGGGTCAATCGAGGCACTTAAAGAGCAAGCAAATCGCACTAATAATATTTAAGAACTAGTTTTGCGAATAATACCCTGAACGTCGACATTAACGTCCACCTCATAATGTCGGACGAAGGTGCGGATATTAGAGTGCTATAGGATAACATTTTAAAGAGCATCTATAACCTCTCCTATCTACTATATTAGCTACTTAACTACCTACGGGCTAAGGGACACTCACCACTACTATTGAATTCCTTGGCTCTAGCGTATCGGAGAAGGTATAGTCGGGCGATCTAATCAAAACCCGTAATCTCGCTACCTCGACGTATCCGGGATCGAATCGTAGAATCTGTTAATCTTTTCTCTAAGGCGATTCGATATCCTATAGCTTCCCGTTCCACCTGGCAAAACACAAATTTATCCAGTATTTTATCCTTGAGTTTCAGTTCCTGCTGTCCCTTGCCATTCAGTACCCCATGTGAAGAAATGGGATTCAATACTTAGAATACTCGAGCTCTACCGATCTCTCGTGAACTCTCGGACAACCGGTGAACTCTCGGGACCGCCTTACTGTGACGGACCAGGCAGGGCTACAGGGTACGTGGCAGACCAGGAGCGCAGGAAGAATTAGTCAGCTGGTCAGGTGATCACAGGATTCCCTTTGAAGCGAGCAGAGC
>RAQS01000447.1:0-13888 GCA_003698115.1 Aspergillus sp. HF37 | reverse complement strand
TCTCTCTCTCTCTTTTTCTTCTTTTTCTCTTCTCCCCAGGCTTCACTTCTTCCTTTTCTGGTTCCCCCCTGGCTCGCTTCTCTTCCTCCCTTCGTTTCTCTCTCCTTCTCTTCTCCTTCCTCTCTCTCCGGCTTGGTCCTGTCTATCGTTTCTATCCTTCATTGCCCTGGTTGGCATCTACCTTACTCTGCCATCCATCGCCTGCACTCTCTGGTAGACTGCAGTGCTCGCTGCTTGTTTGTTCATTTGCCAGGCCTCTTTGCAACGGCCTATTGTCTCCGGGTGCCATCGTGCCCTATTTCTTGAGGGAGAAGAGAAACTGTCATTCGTTCAGCCCCATTCCATTTGATTCTTCCTGTGCCCTTCACAGAGGTACCGTAGTTCCCGCCGGAAGTCGAGTCATCGTGCCTGTGCACTGTACAGATCGGAGCTGTTACACGACGCAGAGGACAAACATCTCAGGTAAAAAAGAAAAAAAAGAAATACGGAGAACTGCGGGTTGGTCCCTTTTTCTCTTCCGTTCCCTACGCTGACGGAAGTCTTGTGGTCTGAAGCTAACCGGCTGCGTAGTTGCTTGCTCTTGTTCTGGAGACATAGAAATGGCCAGCTGTCGGACGAGCTTTGTGTCGATCCTGAACAATGATGACAATCCATCATTTGCGGTCCCTTCCGCGCCCAGGTTACCCCGGAACCACTCCACCTCGTCCTACTCTTATCCGTCAGAGGAGCAGCGGACTCAGCCCCTGGGTTACAGCGCCAACCCTCCGCCCGAGTCACCCTCGCCCCGTGTGATGCGTCAACCCTTCGACCCGGTGTCGGAAACGGTGCATCCCGCGTCGCCCGGTTCCTCCGATTGCTCGCATGACTACTCGACCCACTCGAATGCTCTCTATTACGCGCCGTACGGGCGACAAGACCTGTACTCCTATCCGCCGTCAGCGACGTTGCCACCGTCCGAGAGACGGCTAAGCTTGGCCTCGGTGCCGGAGCCTCCGTCGCCGCAGACATCGCTGGGAGGAGGGTCGAAGGACCAGGCGTCCAAGGGGCCGAGGAAGAACAAGTACCCGTGTCCGTACGCGGCCAGCCACGGGTGCTCGGCCACGTTTACGACGTCGGGACATGCGGCGCGGCACGGGAAGAAGCATACGGGCGAGAAGAGCGTGCACTGTCCGGTGTGCAACAAGGCGTTTACGCGGAAGGACAACATGAAGCAGCATATCCGGACGCACCGCACGCACTCGGAAGACATGCCAATGGGGCGGGATGGTGACCCCAGCGCGTGGGCCGGGAGAAGCAACCCGGGGTACCACCACCACCACCGCAGCCACAGCCGATCGATCAGCCAGTCCCAGATGAATGGACATTTCTATCAGACAGGAGCAGGGCCGTCGACGCCGGGACACCACCACCCGATGCCCTTCCGGTCATGATGACGGGTCTACGGAAAGGCGCTTTACAAGTGGCCTTGCAACATGGAACCGCTGAGCGGGATCCTTTTGTTCTTAATTTTGGCCATTATTTTTTTATGTTCAACCATGGGAAGATATGCCGACTGATCTTGAGGGTTCGATGGTGTATTTACTGTATTTCTGGCATTTTCATTTTGTTGAGGATAAGGGTGGGGGGTTAATTACTTCTAGTCATGTTTTTGGGCCGAACCATGGTCGACGGGCGATGTACAGTATGGATGAATGGAACGGACTATGGAACCATGGAACGATGGCTGTAAATAAACAGCTCTCTTCAACAGCATACAGCAACTAGAATCTATGTATGTACCTGTAACCTGTAGTATACTGGAGTACTCCAGATAACCTGTACACGCGGATGCAGGATATGTCAAACACGGCTTGATTGGCCGCTGAAGCCCTCGCCACCTGACCCGAGCTGAGCCCTATCGCTCTTTCTTCCCCTCCTCCCGTCTTCCTCTTCTCTTCTCTTCTCTCTTCAACCTCTTTCCATCCTACTTCCATCACCACCATGTCCTACCACGAATCCCGCCATCCTTACCCTCCTCGCGACCGCCACGACCGCCACGACCGCCATGACCGCCATGATCGCCACGACCGCCACGACCGTCATCACTACCCCGACTCCCGCTCTTCCTACCGCTCGTCCTACAACGACTCGGTCGAGGAGGTCCCCCGCGCTTATCCTCCTGGCTCTCGCCGCTATGAACATGACGACTACCGCCATCCCCCCAGGCACCCCAGAGTAGACGCCGTCCAAGGTGCCCGCCGCTCTCATTCCATGGACAGTCGAGGCCCATCCAACGATGATGGCCATCGCCCTCGTCATCGTCACCGGCGATCGAAACGCGACGACCGACGTATGTGTTTGAGTGTGCTAAAAAAAACAAAATTCGAGGCTGACCACCACAGACCGGCACCGCAGACGTTCACCCCCCTCCCCCAGCCCCTCGCCTCCCCGGCGGCGCCGCCATCATCGCAAATCCTACTCTTCATCTCCGCCGCAGTCTTCTTCCCGCGGCCGCCATGATCGGGGTAAGACTGAGAAGCAGATAGCCCAAGCCGCCCGGGCTGCTTTGATGGCCGGCGCCGTGGAGGCCTTCCGCGTTCGCAAAGAGCCCGGTGAGTGGAAAGGTGACAAGGGAAAGCGGGTCCTTACGGCTGCATTCACCGCCGGCGGCACCGACGGGCTGATGGACGACAACCCGAAGAAGCACACCACGCGACAGATGATCGAGTCCACCCTGGCTGGCCTGGCAACGAATCACCTGGTGAACGGGCCCCGCCATGATGGAGGATCGGGGTCTCATGACCAGTCCCCGAGCCATGGCGGGCTCAAGAATATTGCGTCTACGGGGACGCTAGCCGCTGCCGGCAAGGAGGTCTTTGATCGGTTCCGGTCGGGGTCGGGGTCTCGTCATCGGGGCCGGTCGAGCTCTCGGGGCGGTGATGATGACTCTCAGCGTCACCGCGGATCGAAGAAACGCAGCAAGAGTGTGTCCGACTACATCAGCCAAGGGCTGGCTGCCTTGGGGCTCGAAAATGGCGACGACGGCAAGCGTCACAAGCAGTCGGACCGGCGTGATGACTACTCCGATGACGACCGGGACAGCGACTACTCGCCGCAGCGCCACCGGCGCTCAAGACGCAGTAGACACTCAAGAGACGTAGGTCGACACCGTCCCTCGAGCGACACCCTTGTCCCCACCAAGTCCGGAGCCGACGAAGGCGAGGATGGGCGCGACCCCCATAGTTCATCTGATTCTGACCTGGGAGACAGTTCCGATGAGAAGGGCAGGCGGAAGAAGATGCGCCGGCACACGATACTCGCGACGGGCCTAGCCACGGCGGCCACCGCCCACGCGGCGCACAGCGTGTACTCGGGGTTTGAAAAGCGCAGGAAGCGGAGGGAAATGCTCAAGGAGGAACAAATCACACCTGAGGAAGCGCGTAAACGAAAGATCAAGGCCAACCTGGGCGACGCGGCGAGCGTGGGCGTTGCGGCGATGGGAATCGGGAGCGCAGCCTCGGAGTGGAAGGACGTCGAGGAGAAGCGGAAGGAGTCAGATAAGTTCGATCGGGAGTGCAATGATCGAGCCGCGAGGAGGGAACACCGACGACGGGCTCGGAGCCAGGGTGCAGTCCCTCGGTTGCCGTATGAGATTGAGGATCCGGACGGTGCGCGAGTCTCGAGGGTCAGGTATTATGGTGATCATCCGGTTGGTCTGCGGTCGCCGAGTCCTGTACCCCAGCAGATTCCTTACTAGTTGGTTGATTGGGATGACTGATGCATAATGACTGATGATTGAACGATCTGATTTATGTCTGATAATGCCATTCGTTTTGCAACACAGAACCAGGAACAGTAGCAGTAAATGCAATAGAAATGCGTAGCGGAATTATGGCAAGCTTAGCTAGGGCTTCCTCAAGAATCACAGGTTTCGCGGGTTTGAGGCCTATCAGGCAATAGTTAGCCCTATCCGGCCCGATTGGTAATCGATGAGTATCAGCGTCTGCTATTGACGAATAATGGAAGAAATGGAAGTATGTACGATCCCGTACGTATTTACTGTCCATGGTGGCAATACAGCTAGCAACAGTATTCATACCGATCGAGCGGAAGAGGTGTATGTACGTATGTATACCGCTGGGACAGACCTACACAGTTAGTACGTACTTACTTCAACCCCAGACAAATTGAGCAATTAATTCGCTGGCGAATTCTGCTTGCATCACATACTCCGTACTTACTCTCCTGAGTACTCCATACATACGTACGCGGGACCAATCAACCGGGTCTGGTCCGGGGTTTCCATTGGTCGCGGCTTCTTGTGTTTCTGGTTATCCCCCAAATGGCAGCTGAGGATGTCGATCTGTGGATTCTCTCGGGCCGACCCGCGTCGGGTTACTTGGCTGACGGTGTTGTATCGGTCAGGTTGTTGGCTCCTGGCTACAGCGGCTTTTTCTCCCCTCCTGGGCCCAGATGGCTGGTATCTCTGGGCTTGCCTCCCAATCTTGCTGGTAGTATGATTCTGATCATTGCCGTAAGTTGGCTCGGCCATCGGGACCAGCGCGCCGACAGATACCTTCCCTGCTGTATCCTGTATTCCATATTGACCACCTTTCTCGGCAGCGTCTGGTTTGGCAAGGGACGGTGGCCGTGAAGATCTGTGTGGCTGAATATCAGAAGCAATAACCGTACGATATTAAAATCCTAGCGAATGATCGATTAGCTTTCAATACCGTTCTCATGCACCTCTGGCACTTACCATTACAAATTCATGGACGGTAACGGGGCATATCCTCCATGTCTGATGTGTTCCAGACAGTAGCAGATTGGGGATTTCCTAGCAACCGACGAACGGCGATCGAGTGGTGGGAGTCGGCTTTCTCAAGTTATGCCTTTCGTCAAAAAGACAGCCACTCCAGCCATTCCGGCAGGGAGAAACGGACAGCTCGAAAGAAGTCGAATCCTCGGCGCACAGCCCAAAGGAACCGCCCGCTGACAGTTCAAGTCACCACTTCCTGTCAAGCATACCATGCTTATGTCCAAGCAACACCTGTCAGCCATGACACGCCCCCCACGATGGCAGAGCGACAGTCAACATTATCCAAGACTCATTCAGAACTCGGTCAGTCTGATCCTGGAATTGCAATGGGCTCAGATCGCAAATGTTTTTCGTTTGGCCTTGGGCTAGTAGTCAGTCGCGACATCCGCCTCCTGTGGAAACATCGGGATGACACTCTGCGCTGATATCCGACCATGTTGATGCGTTTGCTGACATAGGTTTGCTAGCCCAATGGAACAAAGAGAAGCCGGTTAAATCGATCAGAGGACTCTGACGAGAAATATGATATTGGTCGAGTCAACGCTGCCGTGGGACAGGCCGGGTCTACAGCAGTGCTTCGGTGGGTTCACACTAGAAGTCGGCCCCCAAGTCCCAGCCAGTGCTTGCATGGCGAGGGTATGTTTCGTGTTAAGTCCGGTGCCCGACGAGGGATTTGGGGCGAGAAGCAAAGGGAACGACGGGGAGACTCGAGGTCCGACGGAGATAGCCAGGCAAAGTCCGAGTACATTGAAACATATAAAGTCCCCCTCCATGCCATGCCGATTTGCCGATCCACTCTCACTGTTCTACTCTCCATCTACTGCCCTACTTGACTACAACATGCCCTCCCTCGTCAGCAAGCAAGTTGGTCCCACGGGCTTCGGCCTGATGAGTACGTCGCCCGCCGCCCTGTTTGCAATATGTCAAATCTAACCAACAAAGGAATGACCTGGAATGCCAACCTTCCCTCGCAAGAGCAATGCTTTGCAACAATGAACACAGCGCTTTCCCATGGCGCCAACTTCTGGAATGCCGGAGAGCTCTACGGAACGCCAGACTACAATTCCCTGCACCTGCTTCACAGCTACTTCGCCGCGCATCCTGACAAGGCGGACGAAGTGGTGCTGAGCATCAAAGGCGGGTTGAAGCCAGGAATGCTCATGCCCGACGGGTCAGAGGCGAATATCCGGCGGAGTGTGGAGGAGTGCCTGCGGGTGCTGGACGGGACGAAGAAAATTGATGTCTTCGAGTGCGCGAGACAGGATCCGAATACGGACGTTGAGAACACGATGCGCGTTCTGGGGGACTTCGTCAAGGAGGGCAAGATTGGGGGTATTGGGCTGAGTGAGGTTGACGAGGATACGATCCGACGGGCGTATGTTTCTGCCATCTTCGAGACGAGGTATATTGATACTAACTTGGTGCAACAGACACAAAGTCCACCCCGTAGCCGCCGTCGAAGTGGAATTGTCCCTTTTCACAACAGACATCCTCCACAACGGAGTCGCCAAAGCCTGCGCCGAGCTCGGCATCCCCGTCGTCGCGTACTCGCCGCTCGGGTGGGGTGTGTTGGCAGGCGCGTTCACCAAAAGCACCGATATCCCCGAGGGCGATCCCCGACGGTGGATGCACAAGTTCCAGGACGGCGCGATGCAGCAGAATATGAAGCTCGTCGACGAGGTCAACAAGCTCGCGGCTCGGAAGGGTGTCGCGCCTGTTCAGATCGCACTGGGCTGGATTCTCACCCTGAGCGAACAGCGTGGAATGCCGACCATTATCCCCATTCCGGGCGGCACGACCAAAGACAAAGTCACCCAGAACCTGCAGGGGGTTCCGCGGCTGGACGAATCCGAGATGGCCGAGATTGAGGAGTTGTTGAGCCAGAACCAGGTTGTCGGGGCTCGCTACTGATTACATGCGGTGTAGCTACCTGTAGTTGCAGACATTAACTTTTGTCGCAAATAATGGGACTTTGTGTGTATATGACAGATTGAGCGTCAGATCAAGTGTAGAAGAGTCAACATGCAGTCTCGCAGAGTGATGGAGACTGTCGGAATTGCAGAATTCTTGTAAATTCATCATGCGAGGGGGAGAGAGAAGGAGCGAGGGTACTCACAGACAGAGTGGTGTGAAGCGAAGAAAACGAAGAAGAGCGCCGAGTCCAAGTTTTTATAGGCCTGTCACGTGCCATGGACCATCCTCGACCTCCTTCGCTGCATCCAAGCCCGTCGTATTCACCAACTCTCGCCAATACCCACCCAATAACCACCAATGCCCGCGTCGCCCGGCTCTCCTCTATCATCCGTCGTCTCCGGCGACGTGTCGGACCACGACAGCTCCAAGCCAGACCCAACCCACGGCAGCAGCCGGCCGCACTCCCCATCCGCCTCGTCATCCATCATGCCGCCATCCAAGCGACGGCGCACTGGCGGAGGCGGAGGCAGCGGCGCCGCGACCGCCGACCACCACAACACGCCCGGCTCGTCGCATATCGAAGATAACCCGCCGACCTCGCCGTCGTCCACCATCTCCTCCGACACCAGCGGCGACATCCCCAACTCGCCGGGCATCCAGGCGCTGCTGGGCGGCCCGCAGGACGACGAGTACAGCGGCCACGGCGGCGACCAGGTCACCGTGTGTCGGTGGTTGGGGTGCGAGGCGGACGATCTGGGCAATATGGACGCGCTGGTGCGGCACATCCACGAGACGCATATCGCGAACCGCGAGAAGAGATTCATCTGCGAGTGGGCCGGGTGTCCGCGAAATGGACAGCCGCATGCGTCCGGATATGCGCTGAGGGCCCATATGAGGAGTCATACGAGGGAGAAGCCGTTTTACTGCTCGCTTCCTGGTGAGCCGCCCAACCCTTATACCTACCTACCTCTATTTTGGGCTATCTAACTAACCGCTACGAAGAATGCGACCGCAGCTTCACCCGCTCCGACGCCCTCGCCAAACACATGCGAACCGTCCACGAAACAGAAGCCTTGCGTCCATCCGATCCAGTCCCGAAACACCAACAAGCAGCCGGCGGCGGCGGCGGCGGCGCGTCCGGGCCCGGGGGTGCCCAGGGGAACAAAGTCCCGCGCATAAAGCTGAAGCTCTCGCAGCCCAAAGACGAAGACCAGCACCCGCAGCCTGGCGAGCAGCGCCCCGCAACCACGCCCACATCCACCGCCCTCGACGACCCAACCATCACCCTCGACAACATCGACGACATCGACCTCCCCGAGTTCGCCGGCCAGGATACCACCGACATCGGCTTCGAAGACCGCGAACTCGCCCTCCGTCCGCGAGAGCTCTACCGCCTCCTGCGCCGCCAGATCCACTGGGCCGAGAAGGAGGGCCAGCACCTCCGCGAGGAGTGGGAGGGCATCCGTCCGAAGAGGAAGCAGGCCTGGGTCGAGAAGGAGGCTGTGTTAGATGACCTGATTCACACCGAGCTGCGCTTGCTTAGCACCGTTATGGGCGAGGGGAAGTCCGCCGAGCTACCGGCGGCTGCGGAGGCCGCTTCTGCGTTGGAGAAACTGCATCACGAACAGCCGCCGCAGCATCTGCCCAGCTCTAATCTCTGACATGGATGATGGATGGGTTTGCCTGTCTTACGGATATGGTCAAGTTGCTTATCCCCTTCTACGATCTGGGTTTTGGTTTTACTTGTTTTTATCTCGGTTGGTAGCGTTATGGCGTACCTAGCGTTGCTTAATGTCTCCCTGTGCTCTCTACTGGTATACAATAATTATACTGGAAAATCTAACCCAGTCAACCATCGCAACAAACCAGAGCAGGTATCAGCAAATCTCATGGAATTCATTTGAATTGCGCTGTTTATTCCTTCCTCATAATCATACCATGCGCCGTCGCCATGCTGCCCAATAATGCTTATTTACCCCAAGAAGAAGACCGTCAAACAAACAGCAACGTCGGCAAGTAAGCAAGACAGATGCAAAATCAACCGGATATAGCCAATTATAAACACCGTATGCAAAACAGACTGCTCAATCAGCTCAATTTAGCCAGCATTCGAGTTGCAGCGGGCTCCTATCCTTGACGGGCAGCCATCAGCTTGTGATACATCTCCTCGAGCTTAGCGCCGCCGGCCTCTTTATTAGGCCAGTATCTGACCGAGACATACTCCCTGGCCTTGCGTCAGTATGAAACTCTGTGCATGCGGCCTGCGGTGTGCACTTACCAAAGGCGGTTTTCAAGCCGCGATCTGGATTCCGCGCCATCTAAAGCCTGTTGGATAAAGTCGCCGACCACCCGAAGCAATCGTCGTAGCTCTGACGCCCGTTCCATTTTATCCGGATAGTTCTCTTTGGTGACGGAAGACACCTGCTTGAGTTCGGCACGGATAGGCTTGAAGAGGGCCCGAGCCATGTCTTCCTTCCCGCTAGCCCCGTTCTCATTGGCCTTCCGCCGGCGGACATCTTCACTAGACACATCAGACGGCCTGTTTCGAGGCCGTTCGTCGTGAATAGATCTTGGTCGACCATCGTGGTTTGGCGTGTGGTGTCGTTCGACGCTTTCCCGTGGCCCATGCGTATGAGAACGGTGCCTGGACCGATCCACCTCACGATGGCCCTTGCGAGGAATCGACGGGGCCGGTGACGCCGATACACTCGCACTTGGCTGGCCTCGCGCATTCTTCTTGTTGTTACGGTGGTGATTTTCAACCGCCCTCTTCGCAGTGACACTCGTGCCATCGCTCAGCTTGTCTTTTAGAACGGACAACAGATAGTCGGCGCGACGGACGAGATGAACAGCACCAGGAGATTTGGTCGACTTGTCGTCCGTATTCATGCGCTCGTTCTTTCTTTCGACGCGGTGCTCTTCCAAAAAGAGCTTGTCACCAAGTGCAAGATCTGGGTCATCCCGGATCTGTGCCCACGCCATATCCGTGGCGGGAAACCCCAATACAAAGCATGCCGTCTTCGCGTGCGCCCCACGGACAGCTGTAATCAGCAGCCTTAGTAGCTTCCGGGACGCGGAAATTCTTGAAGTCAGACACCGCGGACGTCACCTCCTTTAGCATGCGCATCTCACTTGGACGTTCCACAATCGTGTACGCATTGAGGCGTTTGACACCGTGAAGGTCAAAAAGAACCGCCTTCTTTTCTTTCTTTGTTAGCATCTTGCCTGATTGCTCGAGCGCTTCCATCCTTTCCGCGTCTTCCTGAACAAGATCACTAGCCTTGCCGGTTATTTCGCGAAGAGCAGCGCGCACAGTTCCCTTGTCACGATCAAGCAAGCGAGCTTCTCGTATAACTTCGTCCTCACGATCCTTGATATCCCCATACCTCAAGAAAGCTCGGAAGAGGTGGCGGTACTCCTTTTCGACAAGCGGTCTCTTCGGATCAAGTTGAGGGCCCGTGTCGGACTCCTCGCCCTCTTCTAAGCGAACCTGAGTCCGAGCAAGCCTCTTCGCTTTGCGCTCTTCTCGGGAATCCCGCTCGTCCCCGGAGCCATTGCGCTTCCGAGGTCGATTCTGCTCGATGACATCATGGAGATAACGGTCATCGGCTTTCTTTTTCTCAACGGCCTTGATTTCATCCAGTTGGTCCTGCGGAATTATATCGTCCCAGGTGAGATCATCAACTTTGATGTCGACAAAATCAAACGCCTTGAGGAACTCCTCGCCGCCATCTGCCTGGATACCCTCTGACTGCTCTGTTTGATGCAATTCGGCATTTGCAAGGACAGAGTCAATGTCGAGCTGCTCCAGCTTCTCCTGGTTTCCAGTCTGCTCAAACATTCTCTGGCCACGCCTTTTAAGAATACGTGAGATATCGTCTGTGGAGTTGGGCTCCCCGACAGTGGCACCACCTCGGCTCATCTTGCTTTGGATCTCAGACGCTTCCTTGTCGGTGACCCCGCGTTGGATAGTGATGAATTCGAGAAGGAGCTTGTTACGTGCCCGTTCGATAACCTCCTCCTCGACCGTATCCTTCGATACCATGCGGTAAACGCTAACGGGCCTGACTTGCCCAATGCGATGGGCTCGCGCCATGGCTTGGAGATCAGCTTGGGGGTTCCAGTCCGAGTCAAACAAAACGACAGTGTCCGCAGTCATAAGATTGAT
The DNA here is from genome assembly GCA_003698115.1 of Aspergillus sp. HF37. Lineage (NCBI taxonomy): Eukaryota > Fungi > Ascomycota > Eurotiomycetes > Eurotiales > Aspergillaceae > Aspergillus > Aspergillus sp. HF37. The sequence goes on along the minus strand of RAQS01000447.1, from coordinate 3,008 downwards.
CCCCAGGCCGCCCGCCCGGGTAGAGAGGATAAAAGCAAAGTCACTGCTTTCTGGAGCATTGAAGTGCTCGATCGCAAGGCGACGAGATGCTGCGGGAATGGTACCATCAAGCCTTTGAAAGCTATAGCCGCGGTAGTTCATGTATTCCCCTAGAAGGTCGAGCATCTTGACCATTTGACTGAAGATCAAGACTCGATGGCCGTCTCGCCTTAGTTTGGCCAGAAGCTGGTCAAGAAGCATCATTTTGCCGCTGCTCGTTATCATGGCTCTCAAAACATCCTCTCTCCGAGTGCACCCATCCAAGATCCTCGCCTCGGCCGGGGGAAACATAAATGGATGGTTGCTCGCCTTCTTCAACTCCATCATTATGTTCAACAAAGACTGCTTTGGGCCCTTCGTGCCTTCGTTCAAGGCAGCGTAGTTTTTGGTCAAAATGTTTTTGTAATACTCCAGTTGGATGTCGGAAAGTTCGACACGAATGATCTTCTCTGTTTTCGGAGGAAGATCCGACTCGACCTTCGACTTGGTTCGACGCAGCATGAAAGGCTGGATGGCCTGGGTCAACTCTGCAAGTTTCTCGGACGCTGCTTCCGCGTTCAAATCCATATCGACGTCAACATCGACCAAGCCCGGGTTTAGGAAGTCAAGCAAAGCAGAGAGCTCGTCGAGGTTGTTTTGGATCGGGGTTCCGGTGATGAGGAGTCTGGCAGGTGCCCTGAACTCGAGCAATTTGGTATACAGTTGGGAATCGCGATTCTTCAACCGATGTGCTTCATCGACTGCCATGAACTGCCATTTGAAAAGACTCAGGAACGGTGAGTCCAGCAACACATATTCATAGGTTGTGAGAAGGATGTTGAACTTGGGTTGTTTGGGATTTCCGTCCACCATAAGCTCATGCTCGCTGATGAGGTTGCGAGCGGCTTCATTGCCGTTGTACACCACGTAATTCAAGTCCGGAGTCCAATTGTCAAAAGTTTCTGCCCACGACGGCATGGTCGACAAAGGAACGACGACAACGAACGGACCCTGTTGATTTCTTACATGGCGCAGCCAGTTCATAAAAGCAACCGTCTGTACAGTTTTCCCGAGACCCATCTCGTCGGCGAGGACAACATTGCGGTTTTTGACCCAGTTGAAGGCCATGAAGTTCAAACCCTTAACCTGGAACTCTTTCAGCTGGCCATTTTGCACAAAGTCCGGCGTGCCCTTGATGGTCTCGAAAGGCTTCCTCGTAGCAGGATTGGACTCGACCTTGTTAGAAACCGGCGGGCGAGACGATCGATCCAAGAATCGATCAATCTCGTGCTGTGCAATTTGACTAACAAGGTCTTCAGATTCCCACGTGCATGAGTCGTAGAACAGGCGCTTCCATTTAACAAGGTATTCGTTCCCGTCGTCACCCTCACGGAGGCCGATAACGCGTTCGACATGTTTGAAGTCTTCGATAGCATCCACATCTCTCTCGCGGTCCAAGTTCCACTTTTCTTTGTCCTCAGGAGGAGCATCTTCATCATGGTTCAGACGCATTTCCTCCCAGAGGACTTTTCGGATGTAATTGTCGACACGGCGAGTACTCCGACAGTTGGCAAGAGCTTCTGCAGTCTCCCACGTTGCATGATAATGTGACTTGTCCTGCCACTTGATGTAGAACTCGTAATCATTGCGATCCAGGTCTAGCCCATCGGGAGCCACGCCCTCCCTGAGGCGATGGTTGAGAACAACGTCAACAGCAGGACGATCGTCTTCTGCATTGTCAACCCAATAGTTCTGTGTCATTTCGTCAGGATCTTCCTCAAACATAGAATCATCATCTTCCTCATTATAGTTCGAGACCCTCGAGGCATTTCTCGTCGAAAAGCGGACTTCGGCATGCGTGGGCGCACTGCTTTGCAGAAGTCGCCGTCGCTTTGCTTTACTTATCCTAGCACGACCTCCTCCATACTCGTCGCTGTCGGATTCAGAGATTGGTGACCGGCTGACTGACTGGAAAGGATGTTTTGAGGCTTGCCGGGATGCTCCCACGCGTCGGCGCTTGGAGGAGGGCGCGATGGCGTCAGAGTCGGAGTCGGAGAGAGGGTCTACCAGACGCGTCGTACGGGCGCGGGTACTTCGACGGAGGCCATAGAGATCAGGGTTCTGCCGTATAAGCTCCTTCTCATCGACCGACGACGATTTACGTTTTATGCCGGGTACTGCATCCGGTGACGAGAAATCTTCGACGCTAGAGTGCCTACTTCCCCTGACATTGTTTTCCAGAGCCGGATCATCCTCATTGGCATCGGCATCGGGAGACCGGGCATTGTAGGACTCGTCATCGGCGTCGGGCTCGGGAGAGGATTCGGAGACGGCACGATGTTCGGAAAAATCAGACAAATAGCGCTCATTTTCGTTGGCCGTGGGTTCATCTTTTACGCTGGCAGGATGCGAAACAGGCGACGAAGAGAAGCCATTAGTTAGGCCCGCCATCGTGGACGGTTCCGGAGCAGATGGGATCACCATGCTAGAGGCTATCGCGAAGAGACGCGGTCAGCATTGCAGCTCAATTCAAGCCCGGAGGCGGTTGAAAGAGAAGATAGGGGGTAAATCGACGTTACGCGACACAAATAGCGGCCAAACGAAGCTCAAAAAGCGGGAGAATAGGGTAAGAGATGGCATTTGATGCATGGAGGATGATTTTGATGACGGGGGCGATGAACGCGACGACAGGCGATGATGGGAGAACAACGACAACAGGAGCAGAATCAACGTCGTAACCAGGCCCCATAAGAGCCATCTCATCAGGGCTTTGCCTGAAAGACACAAGCATCACGAAATCAAGGGTATAGGACGGTTCTTGAGGAATTCCAGTGGGTCGAAAACGTGGAGACGTAGCCCAGCGAACAGTATGCAGAGGCCGGAGGAGACGGCAAAAAAGGAGGGAAATACTTACAGTACATAGCTTGGTGACCCCCAAGTAGGGAGAATTAAGGAGAGTAATGGTGGTTTGGGGGGGGGGGGGTAGTGAT